>BPLR01004897.1:0-29022 GCA_021605095.1 Caerostris extrusa | reverse complement strand
ACTTTCTCAAAGAAATATTATGCTCGATTCGATCGAAAATTAGAATTGATAGAGTTATTGGGATAATAATAGAAGTAGTAATACTCGTATTTTTGAAGTAGTAATATCATAAAAAGAATATTTTGCTTCTCCTGTTGAAACAAATTACTAACTAGGGTGAGTAGATATATAAGATGATAATTGTGATAAATGAAAATATTAATAAATTGATGTGAATTAAATAGCTACATATAAAATATTAGCAAGGTATGGAACATTCAATCTATAATAATAATATTTATAATGGAAAATCAAAGTAATCACCCTGCATATTCAAATTAATAAATGATTAATGCTCATTAATAATGAAAATAAACATGTTCAACTTAATAAACCTTGTCATTATTAGATCTTCATTGGCGCAGCAGCCCCATGAGGTGGTTCAAGGCTGTCTGGCTACGGGTAGATTTCAAGACAGAATGATTTTCTTTTTTTTTTACAGGACAGTTTGTCAACCTACGCCCTAACATTATTAGTTATTATCAGTACTACTGTTTTTAATGAAATATATGAGGGTGAATGACTAGTATTTTGAAATTCGATTATATATGATTAATTTTTTTCCTAAATTTTTATTAAACATGATATTATATCAATATGTTTTTACTACAAAAATTAGCAAACCGCAGTATTACTTCTCTAAAGTAAATTGAAAAAAATAAAATCATTAATTTATTTTATATATATTATCTAATTTTAGTAACACTACTGGATTAAGTGTTTTCTAATGAATTAAAACATTTTTACATTTTGTAATAATTTTTAAAATGTAAAATAAATTTCAAAAAAAAACAAAGTAAGGTTTCTTCTACGAAATAAGACAGACATACTGAAAGAAATTAAATTTTACTAGATTCCCTCATTATACTTTCAAATAAAAGATAAAGGAATAAGCTAAATCATTAAACTCTTTCATTTATTTTTTGGGTAGTTAATAGTTTGGAAGTTTAAATTATGTTGACCTCAGAAATTCAGAAACAGCTAATAAAAGAAAGAAACCTCTATTAATTAGTTTATCTAAAAAATGTGAAATTTCCATTATATAGCTTTGTTGTGTTTAGCTTTAGCTTTACTGTGTGTCATTTCGAGCTATAATTAGAAATTTTTACGGAAATTAATTCTTTATTTTAAAATTAAAAAAATTCTGAAATTCTTCAAAACTTTTGATAGCAAACAGTTGTGTTCATGATAATCCTTTGGAACTGCTTTGACTATCTATTTGCTTAAATAAAGATTTTTATTCATAAAAGATTAATATTTTTAATATTGGGTACAATATTATTTTACATTTAAAAGTTAAACAAATAGAAAGTTTAAAAATATCCTTGCATCGCAGTCTCTATAATGTAGAGTTCAAATTTATAAATATTTAAAATAATAATTTCTAAGAAATATTTTATAAAAGAACTTTTTTTGCTACATTATTAAATATTTGAAGCAATTATTTTTCAGAATTTGTTAACTAAAATTTAACGTTTCAAGCATTTTTTTCTAATTGATAAATAAAACCTTTTTCTAATTTTCAAAGTTGTCCAAATTTTATTAGAATATCATATTTCATTTCAAAAGGGAAGCATGCTTAAGTTATTATTTGGTAAAATATTTCGAATATTTTTTTTTCTATAAGAAAAGCAAAATACTAATTTAATATTATCTATTGTAAAGTAATAAATAAAAGTTAAAGGATGATTAAGTAAAAAATGTAACAATGTAAATGTAATGTAAAAATGTTAAATGTTGTAAAATTAAAAAACGAATTGTCTAAAAAGAGAATAAAAACATTAGAAATTAAAAAATATGAGTAATAAATATTAACGAATCGTTTTCAAAATTCAAATTTAGCAGATTACAATTTCCTATTCTAGTACATTTAAGTATATATTCTTCATCTGTTTTAATAGCGACATTTTAAATATAATATTTAATGTGGTTGCGAATTATGTGATATAATTAAAACAGTATTTATTCCTATTAATAAATTCTCATTTTCAATAGTAAACATGCCAACATGAAAAGGGTAACAGTAAGTATGGATTTTTAAACAATAACAGAAATCCATTTAAAATTTCTAAGCAAATAACGGATAATATTCAAACAAACTGAAATGAAATTACTTTGACAGTAAATTAACTAATTACCGTAGAGCTGCAATTAGAATTTTCTGTAACTGACACAGGATGTTTTCGATATCCGTATCCAGTAACAATCTATTTCAGCCAAACAGAAACAATAGAATTTACTCAACACAAAGATAATATTTATAAAAATAAGACTACTTTTATTCTAGAAATAAATTTTTATAGTGAAATTACTTCGCTGTCATTTTCAGAGTTGATTTATATTCAATAATTGCAATCGTTCTAAATGAGAATTGTTTTTGAAAAGAACCTCTTAACCTTTTTGATTTAATGAAATCAAGATTATGTTTATCCTAAAATACAATTTATTTTCAATTAAATGTATCACCTCCTTTATAAAACTTATATTAATTTAGTTGTTAATAGTTTTTCAGTACTTAATACTTAATTATTATGTAAAAGTAAAATGACAACAAATACTTTTTTCACTTTTAAAATACTTTAAAACTATTTTTAAAATGTGACTTTTGAATATATTTTTTATGGTTATGCCAATACTTGCCAGATTGATATAAAAACATATTAGTGTCAACAATTTGTCAAAAATTTATTCTAACAGAATTTTTCAAAAATTAGAAACTGAGTTACCAATAGAAACTTAAGTTTCGATTTTTTAGATAATGACAAAAACAGTTCGATTTTTTAACTTGTTTTTTTACGTTAAATTGTCTATAATTTTTTCCCATAGAATGGAAAATTAAAATTAGAATTTTCATCTAAATGAAATGAATTACAATTTTTTATTTAAAAATGAATATCCTTATTAAAATTTAAATAAAAGTTAAAAAAAATACTAAGCTGAAATAAATATCTCTATCTTAATAAAATAGAATCGTAGTCTTTAAAAAAATTACAAAATTAGCAGAAATAAATAATTTCAGTTTTGCATATAATAATAAGATAATATTTCACGGAAATTTTGATTAAAAACAAATAAACTACGAATTAAATATCGAATATTGATTTATTTTTAATGATATACTAATTCCCAAAATAAAAATAATTAATTGTGGTTAAATTAATTTGAAAAAACCCCTGCAAAAATGGAAATTTACATAGGAATAATTATATTTAATCTAATTAATCTTGTAAGAATTAACTGATTAATTTTTTCTAAATTATAGAGACCTTTTCTTTGTGTTTCTTTTTTTAATAAATTTATTTTTAATTATTTTTTCATAATATTTTTTTTTTTCATTTTGTTTATTTTTTTCGTTAGAAATTTTTTTGCCAATTATTGTAATTAATACTTACACTGATTAATTGCAATTAAAATGGTTATTTATGTGAAGAACGACTTTATGCATTAACAGAAGCATCCTCAACATTTATTAATATTTTTTTATACTTTTCTAAATCATACAAAAACTTTTTTTCATATAGTTTCCTTTATTCTTAATAATAATAAAATGATGTTTTCTCATGTATTTCTAAAATTTCGCAATAAATTCGAATATGTATATTTGCAACAATAAATTATCATAATAGATATAAAAAATGTCTTGCTTTGTCTAGTTTAAATTTGAATTCTTCTCATACTTACAAATGATGCTTATATTTATTACACTATAAATATATATTTTAAAACATTATTAAGGCTTGCATAAATTAAATTATTATTTTTTACATAAAATGGAACTGTAGTATAATGTAATAATAAATAAAATAGTTAAACAAAATTGTAAGAATTTCATATTCGTGTTATACGTAGGAACTGAGAGCATTGATTCAAAATAATAATTCTATTCTAGTGGAATTTAAAAGGTTACTGTAGAAATTTGAAAAGTTCTTTGAAATTAAAATGATTGTAATATAGTTTAATGTATGGTAAAATAGCAAATGTAGATATGTATTTTAATCATTCAGATAAAATGACATATTGACTTAAAATAATTTTTCTTACATAGTTTTCACTAATATTTTCAGAATATAATTGATAGAATCAAATTTTAACGTTTGAACACTAGAATATTATTTAATTCTAAAATATGTATGCAAATATTTAAATTAAATTTTTCAACTTTTATAAATTAGTTTAAATGATAAAAATTTAAGCGTTTTTCTTACAATAAAAAAAAACTCTTCTATTTTTTTTTTTTTTTCTTTTTAAATTTCTAATGTATTCCTAGCAATGATGAACCATTATGTTCCACAGTTGAATTTATTAGAAAAAAAAAAAAAAATTATTGATATTTATAAATAGATTTTTTTTCTTTGGGTTGCCATACTGTCAGACTTTAAAATCTCATTTAATCATTGCCTAATCATTAATATTTGATCTATGACATATAAATGACATCATGAGAAATACTTTTTTTTTATTATTTTCCTTCATTCCATTCCTTCTATTAGCTCACACTCTCCCTATATATATCTTGTTAAAATTTTCAATCGTTCATAAAAATACTTTTATTCATCCACTGAAGTTAAAATACAGTTTTTTTTTTAACTTCGTGTGTGGATGACACTTGATGTTAATACAGTTTTTTCAAATATCAGTTCAGTAATTAAATTTAATTAATTAATTTCAGTTTTTTTAGATTTAAGTTGCATGCATCTACCAATAGATAGCGCCAGATATACTTAAAAAAATAAATGAAAATTATTTATAAAGAACTTTTCTGCGTTATAGTGAAAAAAAGTAGGAATTGACTTAATTTTTCTTTTTTATATATTACTTGTTTTGAGGTTATGTTAAAAAAGAACAAACAAAGTCACGAAAGCCTCCTATGAGAAAGCATTTTTTTTTTAATTATGCTGGAAATAATGTCTTGAAATAATTATTTCGTTATCATTTTCATTTATTACTTGCAAAAAAGTGCATTAAGAGCTTTGCTTTTATATGCCAGTTTTGCCCCTTTTTTGGCAAAAGCTATCAGTCGTCTTTATAAATGAACTGGGTTTTTTTTTTTTTTTTTTTTCAAAATGGATTTCGTGGAGTGAAAAGAGAAAAGAAAAATATGTGTATGATAATTTTAATTTAAATATAGTAAATTATTTAGCATAGTATTACTAATATGTGAAAAATAGATTTAATTTTATATAGGCGTTGAATAATATACAAGTGATTGTTATCATCTTTAACATCATCATCAAAAATTGTACATTTAATAAAATAAGGTAGAATTATGGGCTCGTGGGCTTGGCCAGCCAAGTGGGATAAGAAACAATAACAAAACAACAGAATTAAAAAAATATTTTTAATATCTTAAAAATAGCTAAAGATTTTTTTTTATTATAGTAATTTTAATTATTTAAAAATCGTTAAAAATTTTATTATAGTATTTTTTTTATTATTTAAAAATAGTCAAAAATTTTTATTATGTTATTTTTATTATTATTTGAAAATAGTAAAAAACAAGTATTATTAAAAAAAAAACTAAAGTCAATTCCTACTTTTTCACTATATTGCAGAAAAGTCCTTTAAAAATAGTTTTCATTCATTTTTTTAATTTTATCTGGCGCCATCTATTGATATATATATGCAACTTAAATCTAAAAAAAAACAAAATAACATCAAAGTGTCCTCCACTACAAGTTCAAAAAAAAAAAATGCATTTGAACTTGAGTGGATGAATGAAAAGTATTTTATGAACGATTGAAAATTTGAACACTATATATATAGGGAGAGTGTGAGCTAATAGAAGGAATTAAAAAAAAAATTTTTTTTTTCAATGTTTATATGTCCCACTTCATAATTAATATATTCAAAGGTAACATATATTCATTTGTTTTATATATTCGTTTTATCACAATAAAGCTGCAATTTTTATAAATTAAAAATACAAAACTTTTTATAAAACAAAATTTCTAATAACAAATTTTTGAAATTCCTCTGAATTTACCAAAATGCAATTGAAGAGGACCACATTTCTTCAACATGGACGGAGCTCAAATTATTATAATTGATGATAAAAAGCAAAGTTCTACACAAATTTAGAAAACTTATTATAAAATAAAAGTCTTGAAAATATCTTTTATTAAATTTTCCATGGCATTACTTAAAAATATTATATAAAATATCCAATAATAAATTTAATGAAATTCAATTTGTAATAGGAAACCTGATATAGTGATATAACATTACGGTCTGAAGTTCTTTCTATTCTTATCTTTATTTATTGACATTATTTATTTCATACCTTGACAAGTTTAAGGGTTAATTCATACTTGAACTTATAAATAAAGAAATTACTTGACATCTTCCAATACTTTTAAACTATTTAAATTATTAAATTTAAATGAAATGTGTCCTGTTAAACAATTTCCCCCAGATAAATAGAAACATCTATTTATAATAAAAATATTTTTCAAATAGTTTTATAATTTACAAAACATTTTGACCACCTGTTTATTTATTAAATTCAATCACCACTTAATACCAGTTATTCCACCTGAAACGTGCCTTATAAAGCAGTTCATTTGTACTGGTCATTTTTTAGCCAAATCAATTTAAAATATTTTATTCATTGTTTAGCTAATCAATGAAATATTTTAAATTAAATTTAAAAACTCTAAATTCAAAAATTTTAATTTTTAATTTATTGTTATGGATAATAAAGAAATATTATATCAGGTATTTTACTTAAGTGCAACTTTTTTTTTAAAATTTAATAATTTAATAAAAAATAATTTTCAAATATTGTAAATTTAGTTATAATTAAATAAAAGCAACATTGCTAAAATAATTTAACATAATTTTTTAAACTGTCTTGTTTTTATATAATACTTCTTTTTTAAAGTGAATAAATTTCTTCTAGTTTTCCTCAAGATTTTTTTCCACGTGAATAAAACCGATGTTAAAAAACATCCATCTTTAAAATAGAAACTGCCTAAAGCAAAAGTACAGTATTTCAAGAGGCAAATACAAGATTTGAATAGAGTAGGAAAAAAAAATTCTTTCAATATAAATCGAAGACTTGATAGTAAATAAAAAAAAAAAAAAGAAACTTTATGATATCGTTGGTATCGAACTAATAAAAATATTAATAAAATATGTGCATACATAGGCGTAATTAAAATAAAAAATAATATTTATTAAACATATTATTGCTTCAGTATTTATTATGATATTAGTAAAGTTTTCTCATTTGAATTAAAAATATTAAAGATATATATTAAAAATTATTCTTTCAACTGATGGAATTTTTGTTTAATCTACTTTCTAAAATTTGTCAGAAAATTTTTAATCAATGTATTTAATTAATTAATCAATAATTTTTGATTAGCTAATTAAATTAAAAGGACGATATAATAAATTTTAATTAATTTTATTCCTATTTATTAGATTTTAATCAATTCCTATCAGGTTGAAAAACACACAGTTTTCGTACTATAAGGTTTTTGGATGCAGTTCAATTTATTTTATATCATACTATTTACTTTGTATAACATGAATTTTTTTTTAATTGTATTTTAAATATTGCTCTTTTTAAGTATATAAGAGTATATAAGAATGTTTATCGTTCTCTGAAAAAAATGTTTCTTAGAAATATGCTTGTTAGTTAATTATATTAATGTTAATAAATATCGTCATCTTGAATTTGTTTGTATTAGTTATATTGACATTAAATGTAGGATAAATTTTGGTATTTTATAATAAAAAGGAAAAAAAAATAGATTTTTATATCAATTATTTGATTCTTATTTATAAGATTTTATCAATTTCCATTTAGATTGAAAAACATACTATTTTATTACTATAACAGTTTTTTGGATGTAATTTAATTTATTTTATATCATATGATCTTCATGTAGGATGAAACCTTGCCAAATTGTTTTTTAATATTGTTCCTTTACTGCACAATTTAATTTTTAAAACTGATTTTTGAAAAGTTTGAAGAAGGAAACATGGTAATTTGGTAAATTGTTTTTTAATATTGTTCCTTTACTGCACAATTTAATTTTTAAAACTGATTTTTGAAAAGTTTGAAGAAGGAAACATTAATATTGTTTTTTAATATTGTTCACACAATTTAATTTTTAAAACTGATTTTTGAAAAGTTTGAAGAAGGAAACATGGTAATTTGGTAAATTGTTTTTTAATATTGTTCCTTTATTGCACAATTTAATTTTTAAACTGATTTTAAAAACTGATTTTTTGTTTTTAAATTGTTTGACAATTTAATTTTTAAAACTGATTTTTGAAAAGTTTGAAGAAGGAAACATGGTAATTTGGTAAATTGTTTTTTAATATTGTTCCTTTACTGCACAATTTAATTTTTAAAACTGATTTTTGAAAAGTTTGAAGAAGGAAACATGGTAATTTGGTAAATTGTTTTTTAATATTGTTCCTTTACTGCACAATTTAATTTTTAATACTGATTTTTGAAAAAGTTTGAAGAAGGAAACATGGTAATTTGGTAAATTGTTTTTTAATATTGTTCCTTTACTGCACAATTTAATTTTTAAAACTGATTTTTGAAAAGTTTGAAATTTAATTTTTAAAACTGATTTTTGAAAAGTTTGAAGAAGGAAACATGGTAATTTGGTAAATTGTTTTTTAATATTGTTCCTTCACTGCACAATTTAATTTTTAAAACTGATTTTTGAAAAGTTTGAAGAAGGAAACATGGTAATTTGGTAAATTGTTTTTTAATATTGTTCCTTTACTGCACAATTTAATTTTTAAAACTGATTTTTGAAAAGTTTGAAGAAGGAAACATGGTAATTTGGTAAATTGTTTTTTTAATATTGTTCCTTTACTGCACAATTTAATTTTTAAAACTGATTTTTGAAAAGTTTGAAGAAGGAAACATGGTAATTTGGTAAATTGTTTTTTAATATTGTTCCTTTACTGCACAATTTAATTTTTAAAACTGATTTTTGAAAGTTTGAAGAAGGAAACATGGTAATTTGGTAAATTGTTTTTTAATATTGTTCCTTTACTGCACAATTTAATTTTTAAAACTGATTTTTGAAAAGTTTGAAGAAGGAAACATAGTAATATATTTAGCAGATTGTTTTTAACTGTTGTTTAGGACTTTTAGTCGTTTTTTTTGTTAAGAATGTCTGGTCTATTCCGTTTGTAATTTTGATTTGTTCATATGTTCGTTTTGTGTCTACGGCTAAGTGGCTAAATTTGTATGAATTGAGTTCTAAATAAAACCAGAGGTAATAACAACAATAACATATTTAGCAGAAATTCAAAATACTAAACAAGGGCAATTTCATAGTAATCCTATATTATATTTGATATTAGTCTGTTGACAAGTTGGAATGAGAACAACTCTACTTTATTATAATTAATTGAAAAATTTCAAGTAAAATTAAAAGTTACTTGACAAGTTTTCTGAAGCATTGAACTTTGCGAGAATCATTTCAATTATTCAGAGAAATGAAATATATATATAGGAACTATGATTTTAACTTTTATATCTTCTTTATTTATAATAATCTGAATGTCTTTAAAATTTTATATGAAATATTTATTGAATGCATCTTTTTAATGTTTTTTAGGTATGTAAAATACTGAATATGCATTGTAAAAATCATTAATGTTAAATATAAGTATTATCAGAAATTAAATTAATAAAATATATTAAAAAAATTTAGAATAGGTCTCAAGAAAATGTTCAAATTAATTTTCATTATTCTATTTTAAATTTCTATGGAGAAATATCACAGTATAAACTATTTCAATGGTAATCACCCTGATCTGTATTTCGTATTACACTTATTCAACAATTTCCTATTGCTTGTATTATGATATTTTTATTTTACATTACTATTAACATCTTATGCAAAGTCTTAATGATTACTATTAACTTAAAAACTTAACTATTACGATTATAATATTTTCTTTTACATTACTATTAGCTTCTTATGGAAAGACTTAACGATTTCTTGGATTATTAACAATATACCATAAAACTCAACTTTGACAAAAAGATAAGAAACTGCAAGTAAATATACGATATTAAATTATTTTGGTAATGAAACCACACATTTTTTTCCGGAAATTGTATTTTTCATTAAAATAAAAAAGATCATTTGACATTAGTTCCAACGAAACATTATGAAAATAATTTGTAAAAATATCATAACTAAGTATCCCAGAAAGCTAAAAGAACAGCTCCATTCGAACCATAATAACGATGCCAGCGATAACTGTTAGCGGCCCCCACCATCATCATCAACGGCCGAAATAGATGGTGGAACTCACGCACACTCATTTGCTGCTGCTTCATTTCAAATGATGAAACTCGTTCCCACGACTCGTTCTCAGGAACTAGAAAAAGAAATATTCTGGTACAATATTTTGTATTTCTTTTCTTGTTTTATGATAATATATTTAGAATTTCATTTTTAATCATCATTACATATTTATATTTTTTTTTTTATTTTTTTTAAGTATGAGATGGAAACCTAATTATTCTTTTCTAAATAAAATACACACATTATTAGTTTTTATTATAATAGGAATCTAATTTGTTTCGTTCCATTTCTTATAAAATAATGATCACGAAATGATGAAATTACATGGACTTTTTGCATGACATCCCCTCATTTTCATGATATGTATTTTGCATGACATTCACTCATTTGTTGGTATCCATTGCTATATCTTTTTATTATTATTTACTTCAAGTATTGAATATAAAACATAACTGGGAATCAGTTATACTTATAAAAATTATTAGTAACTAATATTTCTCCCTTCACTTCTTATAGTGTAGAAGGGTGATGAATGGTAATGTTGATTCTACCAAAAATCAATCCTACTTCTAATAATCATTGTAAATGCTAACAATAAAAAAAGTGGACATGGACTTCTACATTGATTTTCGCATGACTTTCTTTCATTTGTAAATATAATTCACTGCTATATCTTTTTTATTTCTTCAAGTATTGAACATAAAACATAACTCAGAATCAGTTATACTTATAAAATTATTGCAACCAATATTTCACCCTCCCCTTTTTCTAGTTTTAATAGGGAGATGAATGGTAACATTGAATCTATTAAAAATCAACCCTACTTGTAATACTCAATGCAAATACTAACATTAAAAGATGGACATGGATTTTTGCATTGACTTTCTACATGAAGTTTCCCTCATTTGTATAGCATTCATTGCTACATCTTTTTTTGTTTGTTTATTTCAAGTATTGAACATAAAACGTAACTAAGAATCAGTTATACTTATAAAAGTATTAATGAGTAATATTAGTTTGAATAGGGCTTCCTATTCAAATAATATGTTATGTATATAACTTTCGGTGAAAATCTTCATGTAAGAAAATTTATGGAATTACAACAAGCGCTGTCCTCATCGGCTCCTGAGAAATTATCGATAGACAGCTTCATGCAGTTAAACCACGGCGAATAAAATTCGGACGAGTGTACTGTGATGAACTATTTATTTTAGTATCAACGGAAGCTGGTTTGAAATTGAAAGTAAAGAAACAAACAAATATATATGAATTAATATTTTGGTGTCCATCAAATAACTTTAATTATTCAAATTAATAAAATTGATTGCTTAGCCTAATTTTTTTAACAAACAAAAAAAGCAATCTATCTAACAAAAATAAACAACAACAAATAATATATTTTTAATACGATATATCTAATTTGTTTTATGCTGCAAATAAAATTTGCGCAATTTTTTATTTTAAAGTAACCTCAATTTATAACGGTCTTTGCAAATATATATTAATTAAAATGGTACTTTGGATGGTAACAACAAGACAAAAGTGAAAACACAATTTGAGTAATTTTGACCCATCAATTTTTATATTATTCTTCCTATTAAAGCATTTTTTTCTTAAAATAGATTTAAGATTTTTAATAATAGGATAATAATCCATTACCAAACATAAGCAATTTATTTCATCTCATCATTTCAAAAATACAACTCATAATAAAATTATTTTATTAAAATTGCCTGCTGTTTTCTGTCAAAATGACCTCTCATCTAATTTATAAACAAAATAAATTTATTATATCAAATGAGAAAATAAATATAACGAAAAAAAATCAAGATTAGGAAATTATTTTATGTTCCCTTATGTATGTTTAAATCGATTTTTTTCTTTGTTTACAATTTTTTTGTTTATTTAAATGTTTGTGTTTTTAAGATAATTCACATTTGAAACCCATTTCAATATTTATTGCCCTGTTACGAGTCATAAAATTCGGATTTTATTCCATTTTTCAAAGATTATATCCCCAAAACTTTCCTTCAAACGAATCGTTCCAAACAACCATATTGCTTTTAAGATATTGAAACAGCATTTCCAAACTATTTTCTAAAAGTATATTCCATCAAAAAAATGAAAATACATAAATCATGCCAAAAGCATTAACCTACTTTATCAAAGTATTTTCCAGCACTTGTCTAAGCTTTATAAATTCTGCAAAGGGTTGATGTTTTGTGCATCAATGAAATTCTTTACTAAATTATGAACTTAAAAATGAATTAATTAACACATGTTAATAAACTTCCTTAAATTATTACATTCGTTGAAATATTTTTCAGTCTTTTAAATATAAATGAACAATTACTCATAAATCTAAAATTCATGAAATACTTTAATGTGATATTGATGTAAGTAAATGATAATTAATCTTACTTTTCATTTGTCTAAATGTTTTTATTAAATAAAAACATTTCATATTAATAATTTTCCTTTAAATCGACAAGTTCAATACATTTAGCAACGTGCTGAATATCCTTTAGTGACGTATACATTATCTTTTAGTGGCGTGTTCAATATCCTTCAGTGATATCCATAGTTGGCATTTGACAAACAATTTTGTTACTGGATAATAAATAAACGGGGTATTAATTATGATAGAGTATCTTTTATGTCCCATTTCCACTAAATTAACAATTATAAAAACTATATTTGAATCGACAATAATTGGTTCAATTTTTGTATTTAAACAACATAAAAATAAATTATATGCTACATTACTTAATATACCTTTAATCTTATATCGATGTAAGTAAATGATAATTGATTTTATTTTTAAATGTTTTTATTAAATAAAAACAGTTCATATTAACAATTTTACTATAAATTGACTAAGTTCAATATCCTTTAGTAACTTTTTCAAATATCCTTTAGTGGTGTGTTCAATATCCTTTAGTGACATGTTCAATATTTTTAGTGACATGTTCAATATCCTTTAGTGAAGTGTTCAATATCTTTTATTTGCCTGTTCCATATCCTTTAGGATATTCATATGTGTCAATCAATTTTGTTTCTGGAAAATAAATAAATTTGGTATTAGTTATGATAGTGTAACTCTTATGCCCGATTTCAGTTAAATTAACAATTATTAACTATATTTTATTCAATAATAATTGGTTCAATTTTTGTATTAATCAAAAATAACATTTTTTTTTATTATTCGAATAATTCCTATATTTAAAACACGTATGTTTTCTCAAAATGTGTGTCTTTTTATACGTAATATGAAAAAAGATTTTAAAATTGATTTTATGGACAAATATTATTAAATTATATCATTTTTTTTTTTTTAATTTAGACGATTTTCAGACTATTATTAAACATTTGAGGGTTTTTTTTTTACATTAAGAAAAAATGTAAGTAACACTTTAATAAGATTGAAAGAACGCAAATAACTTTTTTTAGATAAATGTTCAGAGAGGATTAACGTTTTTGAAACATTTGAAATAAGAAATATATTTGGCTTTCCTACGTCGGGGCGGAAGCCATATCGACCATGAGCCCTCTGGCAGTCCAAGAATATCCAGCGTTGTTATAAAAGTTGTCTTGAAAACAGTTCATAAGAGATAGCGTAGAGCAGCTTGTCAAATTTCTAAAATTCTTAATAGTACCTGAAGGACACAGGACACAGTCAGGAATATTGGCCACGCTGAGACGGCAAAGGTGTCTTTGTAAAAAGTAATGTCCAACCAAAGTCTAAAATTTGCAGTAAAAAGAACGAGGGAGTACAATAATGAATTCCAGACCTCAACAACTTTAACACGAACATTTGGAAGGGCATTTGCAGTCACTTTTTTACTACACCACAGATTTACTGGAAGAACAGAGTAAAATAAGTAAATAAGAAAAATATTCACTTGCTTTTTGCTGTGACACTAGAACAGATCCATATTCATAAAGGAATTCCATAAAAAATTATGAATCCATTAATATATAACATTCTATAAATAAGATTTTAACATTATAATCAGTTAAAAAACGTACAGTTTTCATTATTTTATTTGAAATAAACAAATGAATAGGTCTATAATTGTTCAAATAGAATTCCATATAGAAATTTAATTATTTAATAAAATTTTTACTAAGCATCCATATAAATGAAAGAGCTGGAATAGCTTGAAAGATGCACTGTAAATTTTATTTTGCTTCCTTAGTACTCATAATGCTTAAAAAATGAAATTAAATTCATATAAAAACAAGCTTCCGAAAAACAGCATAATCATTATACTGGAAAAGATCTTTGTTAAAAGAAAAGAACTAGAGAAGTTGTTTGAATTGAAACACGCCATGCTTGTCGTTGAAAGACATTCTGGGAAAAAACCCATTCAAAAACGTCGGAACATAATATTTTAGCAAACACAAAATGATAAATTTAAACATTCCCACACACAACATTCAAAATGATAGAAAAATTCAGACTCATTCTTTTTTTCGTCTTTTCCACCCCCACTTCCATCAGAACTAAAGAAAGTGCCTCAAAATCGTTTGGTTGCCCAAATACAAAGATGGCCGCCCACCACCACAGCGCAATGAGCCATGGTCCTTGAGCAGAATTCTTTTTTGTATTTCGCACTTTGAATGGGAACGACACACACACAAAATTTTTTCAAATGATATCGTTTTTTAAATAATTTTCAAAAGAAAACGGCTTCCGTTATCTTTCATGTATTATGTTCGTTGCTCGGATGGATTGATACGGTTAGACTCATTTGCTTTACAAATCCAGCCAAGAGGAACTGCATAGTCGTATAGAAATTTTAAGAAACCGTTCTATGTACTATTTCTGTTTTTAATGTATCTTGTGCAATGTGAAGACAACTTTTTTTTTTTCTTTTTTTCGTGTCTAGATGAAATAAAATATAATTTTTATAGAATAGCATAAAAGTTTTTATTTATTAGCATAATAGTCATTTATCATTCACTTGATTGTCATCTTTTAAGTGGTGCATGACGCCATTTTACTATAACTGAAAACGAATCTATTTGAAAATAAAGAATAAAACTTATTAATTTTAACAGTATATAAAATCCAAAAGCAATGTGTTTTTCAAATGTTTCATTGCTATCTATGATTAGAAACATAACCCTGGGTTGTCCGACTACAGAAAATAATATATATTGTAATACCAGATTGAAACTGGGTGTGGTTAAGTGAGATAGGCGCAGGTTGGAGAACTCACAGCTGTATTTACACACATCCAAATACACGCCCTTTTTCTTTCTTTATTTTCATGATTTGAAATAAAATATAGTTTCTATAAAATGCCGCATAACAGCCATTTATCATCCACTTGATTGTCCTTCTTTTAAGTAGTGCATGGCGTCATTTTATTACAAAATGAAAATGAATTCATTTGAAGATAAAGATTAAAACTTATTAATTTTAACAGGGTATAAAGTCCAAAAAGAAATGTGTTTTTTAAATGTTTCATTACTATCTATCACTAGAAAACATAAGCCGGGGTTGTCCGACTACAGAATATAATATGTATTGCAATTTGGATGTTGGCCAACCAAATTGTAACTGGGTGTGGTTGGGTTGAGACATTGGAGGCACAGGTGTGAGAACTTACAGCTTTCTTTACACGCTCATATACAAAAAATATACAATATTTAAGAAATTTGAAGATAGATAATTGTAGATTCGTGAAAGAACCGATTCACTTTAAACCGAAATTCCGAAACTAAGTTATGCTCAAGGTGAGCGAAATATACTTCCTCTCCAGTTAAGAGTCTGTAAGAAAACTAATAACCATAGTTGAGCTAAATATATTTCCTCAAGGTATGAGAGACAATAAACTAAATGTTTCTCAATGGGAGCGCAGGTTGCACTGTAATTCCTCTCGGGTGAGAGTCTTGAGACCGACTGACTATTACTTCTGAATGCCACTCTCTTTCCAGTGTATAGGAGGCAGCATAGTTACACACTTAAATTTTAAAATTTTGCTGTAGTTTTAAGGATTTATGAGATATTAATGGAAAATATGAAGACTATTAAAGTAAACAATAAAAATTTTATTTTAAAATCAATAATATATATTTATTAATGTAAAGATAGTGTAAACATATTGTAGTGTGAAGGTTGGGCAATTGAAGTGTAGTGAATGCTGTTGGGTTGAGATACTTGAGGCACAGATTTGAGAACTCATAGCTTTATTTACACCCGCTCAAGCAATATGCACATACAATTAAAGACATGCAATATTTAACACATTTAACAGACAGATAATTATAGATTCGTTGAAGGACTCTACATCTTAGCCAAAAGCCTGAACTCGGATAAGCGCAGGATGAGGGAAATATATTTCCACTAAGAGTGAGAATCTGTAGAGCAACTGACCATTTCTCCTGAACGTCACGGGGGCGCTATTGCCAATGTTTAGGAGGAAGCATGGTTACAATATTTATTTTAGCTAATTCTAATAAGTCAATTTTTAAATTCCTACTATTAGTTCACACTCTCTCTAAATATATATTGTTTAAATTTTCAAATCGTTAATAAAATACTTTTTATTCATCCACTCAAGTTCAATTCCATTTTTTTTTTTTTTTAACTTGTAGTGGACGACACTGGATGTTAATACAGTTTTTTCAAATATTAATTAATTTTAGTTTTTTTTTTAGATTTAAGTTGCATTTATCTAATAATAGATGGCGCCAGATGTAAGAGGAAAATTTCAACTTTATTTGTAAAGGACTTTTCTGCAATGTAGTGAAAGAAAGTAGGAATTGACTTAAAAAATTTTTTTATATATATTACTTGTTATATTCAAGCGAGTATAATGAAATCGATATCAAGTGCATTTGTCAAAGAATATTTATTATTAAATGAAAATGTAAACTATTCGCATGAGAAAACTTATATTAACCCCCTTCTATTTCAACATATTTTTCATGAAACAAATTGAGTTCAATTAAATGAGTCAAAATATTTCACAATTTTCAATAAAAGAAAGAACACACACTGGAATTTACTGGTATCTCTACCCAAATAAAATTCAATGAAGCAAATTTAAATGAACAGATTTCCTTTCCAAATTACTGGCAGTTGAAGTAACGTGCACCTAAATTAATTATGCGTTTCAGTGAACTAGAACTTGACTCGGATGCATCGCAAATATAAATACAATGTTTTCATGCCAGAATAGTTTGCAATTCTGATACATTTATATTGCTTTCAATTAGAAAGGGAAGTCAAACAGAGTAAAGAAAATGCTTCAGAAAAAACTCAGTTAGAAGATTTAATATAACAAATGATTCCATTTAATTGAAAGGCTAGGAAAGAGGTTGATATCAAACTAAAAGAAATACTATTGATTTGTAAGAGGAAAATAATCCTTCTATATTTGTCTAATATTGTTGAAGTTCTATTTTCCTGATGGCCTGGTGGCTGAGTGACTAGCGTTTGACAGATTTTGGATTAGAGACCCTGATTTGCCATGTATTTATGTAATGGTTTGGAACTCATTTTAAAACAGATCCCGAACTAATACGACTACTACAACACACTGCATAACTGTTCCTATAACTGAGTTGCCCTTTGCAGTTTGGGAATGATATGGGTAAGAAGAAGTCTGATTGGGCTCTGAGACGCTCTACGGTCATATGCGACCGGGACTTACGGCTTAAAGTGGATTCCGAACCACTACAAACATCCATCGCACCGCCGGGATTCGAACTCGGTACTTGTGGTACCGAGAGCCAGAGTTCTAGAAACTCGGCCATCAGCCCCAGGTCTAATATGACTGTAGAGTGTTGGGAGTAGGGCTGACACTCCTACCCTGTAAAAAATACATCGCCTGTCTCGAAATCTGCCAGAGAGAAGATGACCTTGGCCCCCGAGGAGCTGTTGCGCAGGTGATGATGATGAGTTGTCTTTTAACATCTATATACAATAAACAATAAAATAAATAAGTAATCTATTTGAAATAGGTTTATAGTTATAGCATTTTCTACATGACAAGTTTTTCTACAGTATATTTTCCACCATTAATATTGAGATGGTACACATACTTTTTATCTTTTACTAATCTTTACCACAGCTGTGATAGCATATTTTTATATACGGGTAAAATGCGTAACCAAAATATACCACATATTTTTACAACTTTGTTCATAATTATATAAACCAAATTGTGTATTTAGTCAAATAATTAATTAGTTACTTCATTTAGTCGGAAGTTCTATAATTAATTAATAATAGATCTTCAGTATGTATATAGATCTGCAATTAATTAATTAATTCTTACTTTAGTATGTATTTAATGCGATATTTTTCTAAGTGATAGAAATATAATTTAGTATTTTTATAATTTAAAATTCATAATTGTTTTTAAAAAATTAAAAAAAAATAGTTTAAATCCTTGCTTAATTATCCACAAAAACTAACATCTTAGAACTTACTCTATAAATTAAGCTACTGAGAATCTGATCTGTGTGAAACTAAAACAATCAGAGAAATACTATAATAATGGCCTCTAAAAATATATTTCAGTTACTTCCACAATTAACCATATGTCTCGTAAAGCTCAGAATTCAGAATTAGCATGTTTTTTTCTATCCTCTTTAGCATGGAAACTTCAAAAATATCTTTTAAATCCTTCATAAATACTACAATAATATCTCTAGTAAGTCAGCATTTCTAGAGAGTGTATGGTTGAAAAGAATGAGTTGAGAGTGAGGGGTTGAAAATGGTAATAACTTTCTGATTATGTTATTCCATGTATAAATATCTCACAAAGCAGAATTTTTTTGTGCCCTATCATCCATAAAGGATTATGATAAAATAAGTTCTTAGCACTCATTTTTCAAATGACTCTTTTTTTTTTTATTCTTACCTGTGAATAAATAGTCTGTTATTAAGCACTATAATTTTGCTTTATTTTGAACAGTTTAATATTTTACCCTTTATAACATTTGATACATATATTTTGCAAATTATTATCTATATCATTATCTTCATCATATAATGTAGAAGCATCTTTCTTCATTATTATATCCTTTTATCAATATGCAAATTAGGAAACGTTTAATATTGTTACATAATACCGTATCCAATTATGAGTTGGGTACTTCCAAAAGATTTTTATGTATATTAAAGTCCATCAAATTTAAGTTCAAAAAATAGTGGAATCTTTTTAGTAGTGAATGCTGTGAAATAGTTCAAATATGGAGTTTTGTTTATCATCACTAATTAATATTTTAATAGTATTACAACTTTTCATCGCAAATAAATGATGCTCTAAACAATCTATTGAAAAAATCCCTAATAAATTCAAAATATAATATACAAAATTCGTATTTTACAAAGCTATGTGTAATTTAAAGTATTATAAATTATTGGATAATAATAGTGTTTTTATGTTTAATTTAATTAATATTATAAAAATGATTAATGATTTTTGCACTTAATATAATTATAATAAATAGATGCTGCCCGAGTTTTAAACAAAAATTACAACATGTGCATGTCTTGAGAAAATACATTTTGAAATTTCAGACGGGAAGACACATTGATACATTTCCCTTACTTGGACATTTTGAAAAAATATTTAAAGATTCATACAGCTATTTTGTCAAATCAACACTAGCACCAACATTTGTAAGTCTCAAAAATTATTATTAAATATTTTATAGCTATTTAATCACATCGGCATTAGTAAATCTTGAAAAAATATTATTTAAACATTTTTATATGTGAATAATTTTCTCTAATAATATTATTACCAGAAATAATAGCATGTTTTAAATGGTTAAAAATCAAATAATGTTCCACCATAATCCAGTAATTACATCCTATACTAAAATAAACTTTTTAAGTTTATCTACAGAACTAAAGGGAAAATTCCTACTTTCCATTCACTCAAAGTCATCCGAACATAAAAATTCAGTGTATTCTAATTCAACTATTTGCTCTTAATCTGCCTGCTTCAATTAGCTGCAGAACACGATCATTCACAAAAGACTGTGGTAGTACCCACTCGATACAAGTTCCGTCTCAATCGAAGCAGGAAATGGTATTCTTTCTGTCTATTCCGAAGATAATAAACGTGATTTCTCCTCCGTATTCTGTGCTTGTCACTTTGCTGTTAGATACGGCGGGCGAATTATCAGTGACACCTGGAGATTGTGCCAAGGATGATTGGTTTATCCAATTCAATGCGTTTGACTTTTTACGTGAAAAGTGACCGAGGTGTTGTTTAGCTAGTTGCTGTTGAAGTGCCAATTTTTGTTTCTTTTCTTTTCTAACTTGTTTGGTTTTGGGATGTTTATCTTCGTGTTCAATTATTTGAAGAATAAAAGCAATCAAACAGTAATGTAAGTGGATGGATGCATTTATTCTTCAGACTGCTAAATAAATTTTTTCCTTGCATGCAATTAAACTTTTACAAGTGCAACACTTGTAATTTGTGTTGCATGCTGAAATTATTTGTGACTAGAATATATTACCAATAATAATCTGCTTATCCAATTCTATACGTTTAATTTTTTACCTGAAAAGAAGAAATTTGGTTAGCAAGTTCATTGTTAAGTTGCTTAGCAAGTTCATTGTTATAGAATTAACTGGCTTCTTGTTTAATTTTTTCGTTTCTGAATAATTACTTAAAGAATTAAATATGTTTAAGCTACATTATAAGTAGATGGAAATTTTTTTATATTAAGTCTGTAACTCATTCTTTGTCATACATTTAATAAACTAGTACATAAGTTTATGTTGTGTTTTTATTTTTCAATTTTATTATTTAATTAATTAACTATTTATACCTATGATAAATTTTCTACTGATTCATTAAGAGATTTAAGAGATTTATTAATATAATTTTCATTTTCATTTTAGTTTCCAAAATTAAAGGGAATTTTTAATTGTGATATTGCAGAATTTATTAATCAATAACAAAATTTCAAGGGAAATCAAAAGAGAAAATTTCCTACTTTCCATTCACTCAAACTCATCCAAACATAAAAATCCAATGTATTCTAATACAACTATTTGCTCTTAATCTGCCTGCTTTAATTATCTCAGAACATGATCATTCACAAAACTGCGGTGGTACCTACCCGCACCTATAGTACCTACATTAAAACATTTTCCGTACAAATACCTTTTTCTACTAATAATATTAACAGAAATAATAATAGCATGTTTAAATGGTTATAAATCAAATAATGTTCTACCATAATCCAGTAATTACATCGTATACCAAAACGAACTTTTTTAAGTCTATTTACAGAACAAAGGGAAAATTTCCTATTTTTCCATTCACTCAAAGTCATCCAAACATGAAAATCCAATGTATTCTAATTCGACTATTTGCTCTTAATCTGCCTGCTTCAATTAGCTGCAGAACACGATCATTCACAAAGACTGCGGTAGTACCCACTCGATACAAGTTCCGTCTCAATCGAAGCAGGAAATGGTATTCTTTCTGTCCATTACGAAGATAATAAATGTAATTTCTCCTCCGTATTCTGCGCTAGTCACTTTTTGTGTAGATACGGCCGCCGAATTATCAGTGACACCTGGAGCTTGTGCCTAGAATGATTGGTTTATCAATTCAATGCGTTTGACTTTTTACGTGATAAGTGACCGAGGTGTTGTTTAGCTAGTTGCTGTTGAAGTGCCAATTTTTCTTTTCTTTTCTAACTTGTTTGGTTTTGGATGTTTATCTACGTGTTCAATTATTTGAAGAATAAAAGCAATCAAACAGTAATGTAAGTGGATGGATGCATTTATTCTTCAGACTGCTAAATAAATTTTTTTCCTTGCATGCAATTAAACTTTTACAAGTAAAACACTTGTAATTTGTGTTGCATGCTGAAATGTATTTGTGACTAGAAAATATTACCAATAATAATCTGCTTATCAATTCTATACGTTTAATTTTTTACCTGAAAAGAAGAACTTTTTGGTTAGCAAGTTCATTGTTATACAATTAACTGGCTTCTTGTTTAATTTTTTCGTTTCTGAATAATTACTTAAAAAATTAAATATGTTTAAGCTACATTATAAGTAAATGGAAATTTTTTATATTAAGTCTGTAACTCATTCTCTGTCATACATTTAATAAACTAGTACATAAGTTTATGTTGTGTTTATGTTTCAATTTTATTGTTTAATTAATTAACTATTTATACCTATGATAAATTTTCTACTAATTCATTAAGAGATTTAAGGGATTTATTAATATAATTTTCATTTTCATTTTAGTTTCAAAATTAAGGGAATTTTGTTGTGATATTGCAGAATTTATTAATCAATAACAAAATTTCAAAGGAAATCAAAAGAAAAATTTCCTACTTTCCATTCACTCAAACTCATCCAAACATAAAAATCCAATGTATTCTAATACAACTATTTGCTCTTAATCTGCCTGCTTTAATTATCTCAGAACATGATCATTCACAAAACTGCGGTGGTACCTACCCGCACCTTTAATACCTACATTAAAACATTTTCAGTACAAATACCTTTTTCTACTAATAATATTAACAGAAATAATAGCAGGTTTTAAATGGTTAGAAATCAAATAATGTTCTACCATAATCAGTAATTACATCGTATACCAAAACGAACTTTTTAAGTCTATTTACAGAACAAAAGGAAAATTTCCTATTTTTCCATTCACTCAAAGTCATCAAACATGAAAATCAATGTATTCTAATTCGACTATTTGCTCTCAATCTGCCTGCTTCAATTAGCTGCATAACACGATCATTCACAAAAGACTGTGGTAGTACCCACTCGATACAAGTTCCGTCTCAATCGAAGCGGGAAATGGTATTCTTTCTGTCTATTCGAAGATAATAAACGTGATTTCTCCTCCGTATTCTGTGCTTGTCACTTTGCTATTAGATACGGCGGGCGAATTATCAGTGACACCTGGAGATTGTGCCAAGGATGATTGGTTTATCAATTCAATGCGTTTGACTTTTTACGTGAAAAGTGACCGAGGTGTTGTTTAGCTAGTTGCTGTTGAAGTGCCAATTTTTGTTTTCTTTTCTTTTCTAACTTGTTTGGTTTTGGGATGTTTATCTTCGTGTTCAATTATTTGAAGAATAAAAGCACTCAAACAATAATGTAAGTGGATGGATACATTTATTCTTCAGACTGCTAAATAAATTTTTTTCCTTGCATGCAATTAAACTTTTACAAGTACAACACTTGTAATTTGTGTTGCATGCTGAAATTATTGTGACTAGAAAATATTACCAATAATAATCTGCTTATCAATTCTATACGTTTAATTTTTTACCTGAAAAGAACAACTTTGGTTAGCAAGTTCATTGTTAAGTTGCTTTAGCAAGTTCATTGTTATAAATTAACTGGCTTCTTGTTTAATTTTCGTTTCTGATTAATTACTTAAGAATTAAATATGTTTAAGCTACATTATAAGTAGATGGAAATTTTTTTATATTAAGTCTGTAACTCATTCTCTGTCATACATTTAATAAACTAGTACATAAGTTTATGTTGTGTTTTATGTTTCAATTTTATTATTTCATTAATTAACTATTTATACCTATGATAAATTTTCTACTGATTCATTAAGAGATTTAAGGGATTTATTAATATAATTTTCATTTTCATTGTAGTTTCAAAATTAAAAGGAATTTTGTTGTGATATTGCAGAATTTATTAATCAATAACAAAATTTCAAAAGGAAATCAAAAGAAAATTTCCTACTTTCCATTCACTCAAACTCATCCAAACATAAAAATCCAATGTATTCTAATACAACTATTTGCTCTTAATCTGCCTGCTTTAATTATCTCAGAACATGATCATTCACAAAACTGCGGTGGTACCTACCACCTATAGTACCTACATTAAAACATTTTCCGTAAAAATACCTTTTTCTACTAATAATATTAACAGAAATAATAGCATGTTTTAAATGGTTATAAATCAAATAATGTTCTATCATAATCATAATTACATCGTATACCAAAACGAACTTTTTAAGTCTATTTACAGAACAAAAGGAAAATTTCCTATTTTCCATTCACTCAAAGTCATCAAACATGAAAATCCAATGTATTCTAATTCGACTATTTGCTCTTAATCTGCCTGCTTCAATTAGCTGCAGAACACGATCATTCACAAAAGACTGCGGTAGTACCCACTCGATACAAGTTCTGTCTCAATCGAAGCAGGAAATGGTATTCTTTCTGTCCATTACGAAGATAATAAATGTAATTTCTCCTCCGTATTCTGCGCTTGTCACTTTGCTGTTAGATACGGCCGCCGAATTATCAGTGACACCTGGAGCTTGTGCCTAGAATGATTGGTTTTATCAATTCAATGCGTTTGACTTTTTACGTGATAAGTGACCGAGATGTTGTTTAGCTAGTTACTATTGAAGTGTCGCCTTTTTTCTTTCTTTTCTAACTTGTTTGGTTTTGGGATGTTTATCTTCGTGTTCAATTATTTGAAGAATAAAAGCACTCAGGCAGTAATGTAAGTGGATGGATACATTTATTCTTCAGACTGCTAAATAAATTTTTTCCTTGCATGCAATTAAACCTTTACAAGTACAGCATTTGTAATTTGCGTTATATGCTTAAATTATTTGTGACTAGAGAATCTTATCAATAATGATCTGCTTATTCAATTCCGTTTAAATTTTTACTTGAAAAAAGAAGCCGTTTGTATTGTTGTTCAGCAAAGTGAAATTTAAAGAATTAAATACTTTCGGTTTTTTTTTTTTTTTTTTTTTTTTTTTTTTTTTTTTTTTTTTTGGTTTCTGAATAAATATTTAAAGAAGTAAATATATTTAAGCAATATTATAAGTAGATAAATAATTTGTTATACCACAGGTCTTTAAGTTATTTTCTGTTGTACAAGTAATAAATTAGTACATTTTTTTATATTTCCCTTTTATTACTCAATTAATTAACTATTTATACTTATGATGAATTTTCTACTGATTCATTAACAAATTTATTAATATAATTTTATTTTATACTTATATTAGTTTTCGTAATTGAAGGGGTATTTTTGGTATTACATTGCAAAATTTGTTAGTCAATAACGGAATTACGATGAGACAATAAATTAGGTATATTTAATACTTACTGTTTTATATCAATAAAAAGTACATATAAATCTTATAAGCATAATTTAGCTCATAATATCTTGGATTGTCTCATCGTAATTCCGTTATTGACTAACAAATTTTGCAGTCTGTAAATAAAAATACTTTGGTTTTTTTTTTTTTGGAATTATATATTAATATACATGAACTGTATTCCATAAAGTAAATAAAAGTAAGGAAATTGGTTAGGTGGAAATTGCTTTCTGATACAGGTTAAATAAAAGTATTTATTCTTGAAAAATATAAGGGTAAATTTTTATTGACAATGTACTTTTGTTACTTCAGAAAATCATGTACTAAAGCAACTTTAAATCAAATTTTGAAAGAATCAAATTAATATATTAATGTATGAAATTTTGGTGCAATTACAAATTTTTCAATCAAAGGCTATTTTTGACAATCTTATCTTAAAAAATTGAACATAATTTCAATTTGTACAAATAAATTTATAATTACTACACAAAACCAATTGCTCTATGACAATATAATTTTTCTTCTATTCGACCACTGGAATAATTCTTGGATGTTTTTATTGGGTCTTACAATGCCCATTTTATTAAATTTTTTTCATGCAAAAGATATAAAATTCACCATAAATCACCTTTAATTGCTTATTACTTTATTATATTTTTATGCCAAATGTAGCTGAAGTAGTAAGTTTATAATCATAATAAATGTGTAGATAATATATCTATAATAACTATGCAGAATAACTAATTTTTTTTAAAACTTATAAAACGATATTTGAATACCTTTATAATGAAAGTAAAGTTGAAATTATTTTATATTTAACACTAATGTTAAAACTTTTAATTGAAACAAAACTAAGTTATTCTTTCTTGCCTGCCAAAATACGATTATACTAAAATAATAATAAATATTAATTTTTAATTACATTGTAACAAAACAGTAACTAAGACTCGCTATTCTAGATAAAACTTTGTCTGTGTTACACAGATTTCAGATTTGTGGAACAGCATTTCTGGATTCTGGGTTTGTGTAATGATTCGTTTATCTCTTCCATGAATCCTGTGGAATGTCGTAAAAATCAAGTACTGAGCTGAAAGAAGGCCCATAAAACTGGAAAAGCCTGCTCAAACCAAAGCGCAAGAAACCAGTTAAAGATTCTTTAAACCTTTGAGACTCTTCTAGAATTACATGGAGAGGTTCGAAAAACGTAAAAATGTTTCTATTTCTTAATTTTGTAGCTGTTTTCACCGTATAATAATATTTTTCTAGAGTAATAAATTATGGAATTAACATAATTTTTTTGTATGGCTACTTAATTTTAAAAATCTTATTATATGGTAGCAAAATTGTGGTTGTATGGTAGCAAAGCAAAGCAATGTGTTAACAAACATGATAATATGTCCCACCATAATGTACTAACATATGATAATAAAATTATGGCAAGATAAAATATTTTTCAAAATCAATTTGATATGGTATATTACCATATATTCGAAAACAATATGTATAGCATAGGCTGATATAATGTACAAAAACCATATGTTAACATATGGTTTTTGTACAATATCTGACACTATTATACATTGTACACCATTACACACCATTATACATTATATACTGTGTACATTATGTACACATTATTTACCATTATACATTATATATTGTGTACATTATGGGCACACCATTATGTACACGCCATGTTCAAAACTATTATGTTAACACAGGGTAATTAATATTAAAAAAATATGCACCTTAACTTAGATCCAAAAATAATGTATTATTTTTATTGTTTTGTTTGAGTTTTGGGGCAACTGCAGCATGTAATCTCTATTATCAACCCGAGATTATCTTTCACAATTGCCTCCAAGTTATTAGATTTCAAAGGTTGACTGCAGCATATGCTGCAACAGGGATCAACTTATCGTTAACTAGGGAGCATTAAAAATAAAAATTGATAAGGTTGATCATCAATAATGAAGAATTCAATATAATAAAATCAACTTAAATATTCAATACAGTAAAAGTTAAGTGCGAATGTGTGTGGTCTTGATTCATTGTTTCATTTTAAAACTGTATTATTATTCTTTAAATAGTATACGAACATTTAGCTCCTATTTATTAAAATTTACTACGACAGCACTGAGCAACTGCAAAATATAACACACAAAACACAATTACATAACAAATATTTACAAAATCATCTTAAAACATGCTCTTTAAGGGTCTTTATACCCTTCATACTGCCTGGAACTCTTCACTCGACTCCACACACACCCTTTTCTCTTTCACCCTCTCCCATTATCGGTTCCAAAGTCTAACGGGTGACAAAAAATGTGAAAAGTTAAAAAGTCGAACGTTCTTGAAAGGAACGTTCAATGTCTAGGTAAAGGTTTTCCCGTCCTTGAAAGCGGATCTATCAATCTTAAACTCTTGCCCATTGCCAATATTTTTGTTTCGGGAAGACATGGTGGATCCTTACTAATACCATATACTGAAGAAAGACTGTAAATAATGCATTAATAAAATATACCAGTTCGTGTTTTAAGAATGCGAATTGCTATATTTAAGAGTTTAAAATTTTTTTTTTTTTAATTTCAAAAGTTAAGAGGGAAAGAGAGTTTTAGTTAAGAAGTTTATTTTTAAATATAAAAAGATTTTTAAGTTAATATAGGTACTTTTGCATGCAAAATAAAATAAAATTGAATTCTTAAACAAGTTTCTTTTTATATAACTTTGGAAAAATTATTGTACTAACCGATATAATAAGACATTTTTTGGATTATTTATCTACCCTTTTTTTATCTACGAACAAAATATTAGACTTTCCTAAACCTTCACGGTTTGTAAACTCTTAGGCGATAATAGTAAGCCAAATCAAACTTGTTTCACTATACGGATAGCAAAATGAGATCCTATCATTCTATTAGTGAAAGCAAATAGTTCAATGATAAAGAAATAGTTCATTTGTATGTCTAAAATATTCGACATAAAGAAAAATAAAATAAAATATAGATTTGAATTCATGAAAACACATTTATTAAAGTGGTTTATGCAAATTTATATTTTGAATCAAATTATTCGTTATTAACTTTGTTGACAATAATTAAAAAAATGTATCAAAATGTAAGTTACTAATTAAAATTAAACAGATGAATTAATGAAATGGGGGTTTCAGTGGCCTGGTGGATTGCGTGTTACGTTTAAGTGTTAGTTCGAAACCCGATAATCAATGCTTAACAGAGAGTTACTGTTTCTATAATTTGAATGCGTACTATAAATCTGTTATGTATAAATGCCTTTCCGTTATGCTCGAGATTGAAGATAGAAAATTATGTATATCCCAAATGGTGCCAGAATGAGGATACAGAATTGCACCCTAGGTAATGTTAAATCTGCTATATCTTTAGAAACCCAATTACGGATGTTCTTAACTCAAAGGTTTGTCACTTGCAAAAGAAATGTATTTTCAATAAAATATAATAAATGTTACTTTTACAAAATTATTCAAATATCAAATACTAGACATAGTAATTATAGCTAATCATCTATTTTTATGAAATATTTAGGTTTTTATTATT
>BPLR01004896.1:0-22083 GCA_021605095.1 Caerostris extrusa | reverse complement strand
AATGTAAGTGAAGTGAATTATTGTTGTTGTTGTTCTTATCCCCACAGCAATACGTAAATGATGTACTTCAGATATGAGTCAGAATATATATTCAAAATTATTTATTTGTCCTTAAAATTTTTAAATAAATTTACAATTAATTTTTAATTAGTAAGAAAAAAACTTCAAATTGATTGTATTGTTATTTTTACTTTGTAAAAATTTAACTATATATATTTTTTATCAGATGGAGGAAGATTGCAAAATGACGATTTGATTGAAAGTGAATATTCAGGTAATAAATAAGCATCCTTATTTTTATCAATTTTTATTATGCACAATCAAATTTATGGAAGGCTTCTTGAATTTCTCATAATCTGATATATTTCTAAAATTTTAAAAATCTGTTTTTGTTGATTTTTAAAAGTGTAAAGTACCATTTATATGAATATGTATATTTATCTATTTTAAAAATTTTTATTTTTAAGTTACAAAGATGATGCTAGATATAACCATGGATAAAAGACCACCCCCAGGAAACCAGAATCAAAGGTAATTTGGATACTAACTTTTTTTTATTTTATACATAAATATAAAAAGCCCATTGATAGTAATGTTGAAGTAGTATTTATTTGATATGAGAAAAAAATTATAATTTTAGATAATTATAACCCTTATGAATCAAGTTTGTATTTACAACAGGTGTTGATAAATTTTATAACAATCTGCTGAAATAAAACATTTCAAAGGTCTTAATGTGTTTCCAAAAAACAATTTACTGTCCTTTCTTTAAAGAAATCATTATTACCAGATATTTCTGTAAATAAGTGTATAAGTCTTAGAAACTTCAGTCCTCTTTAGCCTTGCTCATCAAGAAAGAATTAAAATGTCCTGAAGTCTGCTGTTTTTCAGATATTTCAAATGTGCAAAAATTTGGTTAAGTGGTTAAATTAGTGAATGAGAATTGAGCTATATTTATTAAATAATATTTTTACTCTAAAACATATGGATTCATTCAACAGATGCACTTTGGCCATGAAATATATTTAATTCATGTTTATTTCTATGTGCTTTCCTAACATAATTGCATTTACTACTGTTTATTTGTTAGGATCTCATGAAACAAATATACAATTAAAAGTCAGAAGAAAATATGCCATTACAATTAGTTATATATATAAAAAAAAGGTTTTTCAGAAAATATTGATAAATTTGGATGAAGCAATTAGAACTGTATTCAATTTTGTGTGACAGTCAAAGTGTTGATTCCAAAGTAAATAGTCTTTTAACAAATATATCATTTTGTGAATATCTTTAAAAAAAAACATACACATTTTTACCTAAAAATGGAAGAAAGTAATTTGTTATTGCTGTTAACTCAGTATAATCAAGAAGCAAAAACAGTCCCATTTTTAGGTTAGTATTGCTTTATTTTATAATTTGAAAAAGATTTGATTAAAATTCTTGTAGGCTCAGGAATTGAGTTTTGAAATGCAAATCATAGTCATTATATGTTTACAAATACTTCGCCAAAAATTTCATTTTCTTAAAAAAAAAAATTGAAGGATAAATTCCATTGCATTTTAATAATATGAATTACATTCTAAGTTATATGGATAAATAAAGCAATTATAATGCACTTTTTTTTATACATTTAGTATAATATTATAAGAAAATGAAAGTTTGAAAAAATGCTTCTTATGATTGTTAAAAGTTAATACATAATTGCTCATTCAATAATTTTTTAACAAAATATAATATTGGGAAAATTTAATAAACTTAAAGATTACTTCCAAATTCAGTTCATGAAAGTTTTGGTAGTAATTTTTCTGCTATGTTAAAATCGAAATCGCGTCTTTGAATACAAATTTTATAAAAAGCTTATATCATATTCAGGTTGTCATCATTTGATTTTCATATTCTTAAGGCTCAGATTCTGTATTGTAAGTTAACAGCCATTTTGTCTCAGTAATTCAGCAGTAATCTAAAAAAAAAAAGTTTAATTTATTACTTCATAAGAAAATACCAAATTCCAATTTTTAGTGAGGATGCTTAATTATTTATTTTTCTTGTTTAATTAAGATGCATTTGAAAAGAAAATGAAATTTACCAACGAAGCTTGTCAAATGCATGTTTTATAGTATAGCATGTATAAGTTGACTTTATTAAATTTATTTTATGATTAAATATGTTAGAGTGTATTTTATAAGTTTAATCTCTTGATGTATAATTAAAATAACCTACAAATATATATCCGGTATTTGTTTATTAAAAACTTAGTAATGAAAATGCAAGAGGAGTTGTAGAGATTTTTAAAACAAAAATATGGTTGCATGTATTTTTCTTATTTGTAGCTATTTGACAAATCACCAACAATTACAAATAAAATGAGAATTAAAAATGCTTAATTACTTAATAATATATACATATTGAATATTTTCAGCCCATTTCTCAATTTTTGGTGGAGTTATTGTAGAAAATGATGATGATGATGATGATGAGTCAGAAAGTGATCATTTCCAAGCAGGTGAACTATTATATCCTTCAGGAGTTTCAGATATTTCTTCTGATTCTGAAACTGAGCAAGAACCAATGATACAGGACACTCTTCCAGGGATAGAAGACATTTCTTCTGATTCTTCTACTTCTGATTCAGATACATGTGATGAACCATCAGTGGATAATTGTCCCGAAAATTCTTCTTCTTCTCATTCTCTAATCAAAGATCCAGAAGCTGCTGATCAAAATGCTGCTGGTTATAGAGATAGAATACCCCTTAATTATGATCACCGTTTGATTCAGTTTGAAGACATAAGCCAAGATTGAGAAGATATGAATTTTTTTCATTTACTCATATTTTCTAATTCTACATGTGATTGTTTATTTGTTTATGTAAATTTTTTGGTGCTGTTATTTAAAGTTATATGCTGTGGCATTTCTTTTAATTTTTAAAATTATATGAATGTTTTTATATCCATGTTTTAAGTGTGCAAAATATATCAGATTTGTTTATTCTGCTTGTAGTATTTAATATCTTATGCATTTGTTATGTTTTGAAATGTTTTTTAGTTTTGTTTTTATTTGTCAACTTGAAATGTGGTTTGTATGGGCTCATATGGGGATTGCAAAAAAAAAAAATTAAAAATTTCTTGATAGGTGCAAATTAAGCATTTATCTGAGAAATAATTAACATGATCTCTGCCATAAAATTAAACTCAATTTAGGTAAATAATATCTGCAACTTCTGCCATGATGTTCAAAGATGTGAAAATGCCCATATGCTGTTTGTGGAGTGTTCAGTCCAAATGGGTGTGGAATATATTTTAGGTGGCATTATACTTTCTGAGTTGGTAGTCTTGAAGTACAATTTCTGCTTTATTAAGAGCAAATAACAAAAAAAAATTAATTTGTCCTTAGTAAAAAGAAAAGTCATAGGCAATTTTCTAATTAATGTTTCTTCAGAATGGTTGGTAATTATATATACTGCTCCTTAGATTAAGATATCCCCCTGCTTTAGAATATCAAGCTTTTTCTGAAAAAGTTAGTATTCGTGTAACATCTAGTTATCACATAAAAATAAATCATTTGTAGAAACCTTTGTTAAACACTTTAATATTTTATATATCTTACTTTTATATGCATCTAAAATGTTTCTAGATGACTACATCACATGTTCATGATATTTCATTCTTTTTTATTGGTACTCTTTTCCATACTATCAATGCTTGTTGTTGAAACTGCTTTTTGGTATGGTGAATTAATATGAAGCTTGTATCTTCAGATTTTTCACTGTCTTTATACTTTTTTTTTTTTATGTATTAAATATTAAGTTGTTACTTTTTTATGCAATTCTGATTTTGTATATTAAACTTACTAAAATGCTTGCTTTTCTCATCTTTTTAATAAAATTGATGAAAATGTGCTACCATTATTAAGATACTAGACATCTTGCCTCTTTTTTTTTTTCTTCTTCTTTTAAATGATAATAAATATTAAAAATTTTAATATCTTTTTGTGTAACTGACATAAAAAAATAATATTCTTATTGACTTATTTATATTTTATAATACACCTAAATTTTTTTTTTATATGAGTTAGATATCAAAATTTTACTTCAACAACCCAAAATCTATGTTTAGTAGATGTTCATAATTCTTAGAATTTTATAGAAATGCATTATTATTTCAACTAAGACAGTCTTACAAAAATGAAAAACTTCTATACTTATTGTGAGAAATTAATAGTAAAGTAAGTACTTTTTTTTTTAATGAGAATTCCTTTATTTGTGTAATTTCAAGAAGGTATTTATTTGTTAAAAAGAGGTTTTGGTGTATTTAAAATAAATTAAAAAGTCTAATTTTTTTTTCATTGACATTTTAAATCTAGAATTAATTATATTTCTTGTTCTATAAAGCTTGTTGTTTTTTTGTAACTGGAAGAAATTGGAATAAAAATTATTAAATGTTCTCATTTTAATCTTTTTTTTTTAATTGTCTCATTTTTGCTTAGTATGCCTGACATCAATTATTTAATTTTTTATTAAATTTGCCTAAAATCATTGTATTATTGATAATAGGAATATATATAGATACATTGTCTTTCAAAAAGTTACCCATCAAACATTTTTAGTTTACATATTATTAGATAAAAATTTTGAAAATGTATTGCTTGAAACAGTTTAATAACAAATTTTTTGTTTTATTTAGTTTGTGTTTTAATTATTTTGTAAATGAAAATAAAAGTTTTTAGGTTGGCTTTTTAAACAATTTTAAGTACTTAGCAGAGATCATGAACTACCCACTGATTTGATTAAAACTGTGTAATTTATGACTAACATATTGAATGGCCAAAGTAATAGGACCCACCTCTCAATCATTGTTGAGAAAACCAGTATGAAAATTCAAATGCTTTCATGCTATTAAAAACACAGCACTAAACAGCAATTTCATGGTATAATGTTAATGTTGTGAGTTAGCATTGTAAAGATACTAGTTCTAACCTCTGTAAGTTTCTTTTTTTTTTTTAATTTCTTACATAACACTCATTATAAATAATACAGTAAAATTACATAAATTAATAAGTATTTTCTATTGGTGATTTTATATACTCTTTGTTTACAAATTTTATTTTACCTTATAAAAGGCCTCTTGAATGTTAACTTTATTGTTGCCAATGCTTTTTCTGTGAATGATAATATAATTTTGTATAATATTAAACTTAGATTCAACAACTGATGTATTGAACATAACATACGTTTTCTTTTCTTACTATCTGATAAATAAATTTCCCTATTTGTCATATTCAATTGTTGTCCAAGAAACACAATTTTCTGAAGAAAATGGCTCTTTTATTAAAGTATTACCATTTTATTTTTTTGTTGAAAACATTTTTAGAGTGATGCAAAAATCAAAAGTAAGCTTAATTTTAAGCATTAGATCAATATATATACATGTTTTTAATAGAAAATATTTATTAATTTTGTTGTATTACTGATGTAGAATGTAACATAAGAAATGAAGAAAAGCTCACTGCAGAGAACAAACCTTACAACCTTTTGAATGCTAGTTCACTATGTTAACCACTATGCCACAAAAATTGCTTAGCAGCAAAGTTTCCATTTGGTTAAATCTCTTAATTGATGTCCAGAAAGAATAACAAATATAATAATTTATTTAGGACTTATTTACTTACATAATATAAATTTTTTGTTTTAATGCAGCCGGCAAACACTTAGACACTCGTCTTTCATACCTTAAGACCAGCGCTGCATCGTAGTTACTTAACACTACCTAGGAGGTGCTTGTAGCTTAAGATAAGCTACCGACGCGGAGTAACAATACCACCACAACGCTCTACGATCATGTTAGGACCGGGACCTACGGTTTAAAGTGGATTCGGAACCAATACAAACATCAATGGTACCGCCGGGACCCGAAACCCTGTGGTACAGAGCTCTAGCCACTCGGCCATTCAGGCCTCTCTTACATAATATATAACTTATTTACTGTTGTAAAACAACTAATAACAAACATTCAAGACATCATGCTTTGGATCATTATTACAATAAACTTATAGGCATTATGTAAATTGAGGTTCAACTTATGATTTTAAAATTCATTTTAAGATGTCAACATACTTATAGTATCCAAGGTATTGTCAAATAATTCTACTCCAGAAGATAGCATACACCATAACTCGTGCTTTGCAGAGTTGACTGAATGGAAGTGAGTTCTTTGAAATTTTTCTTTCGATTTTCTCTAAACCGTTTTGCAACCTTTAGCTCTGAATATATATTAAATTTTCTTTCATAAGCAAGTATATGGGAAGGCGGAGGGGGGGACATTTTTTTTTGGCAAATAAAATTTTGAAATTTTCTATATTTTCATTCATTATGATCTTATTATTAAGGATTTTATCTAATTATTCTTTGAACTGTTTTAGATTTAACACGCCATCCATAATTTTCTTGCAATTTACTTTGTTTTGCAGCTACGGTATTTGGTTTCATTCCATGAGATAGCTTTGTGAACCATGCCAAACTTAATTTGCTGCTTATTCTGTGATTTTTTTATTCCGTTTTATGATTGAAAAAAATTGAAATAATTTGAACTAACATTTGAATCATTAATTTTTTCTTATAATATAACCTTTTTTTCTAAGGGCAAATTAATAATTTGTGAATTTCAAACTGCATGCTTGCCTTGGAGGTCTTTCAAAAATAGAAATAATTACTTCATAAAAATAATTAAATCTTTCTCAATTATGATCAAAATTTAATGTAAAAACAGGCAAATTTAATATGATCCTAGATCCAAAATGTTTGATTTCTAATTAGGCTTAAAAATGTTCTTTTTTAATTTTTTCAAAATTTTGAAAATATTTCTAATAAACCAAATTGCATTAAGTGGGATACTTATAGTGGGATTATTTTCATGTTAAGATTTTTTTAATTATTTCAACTTTTATTTTTGAATTATGATGCGAATATCACATATGCAAAAACTTTTGTGAAGCACTGTAAACACAAATTTAAAAGAAAGAGATAGAAAATACTTTCATGACTTTACTAAATATGTGAAAGTCTCTCTTTTATAACTCTTTTGACTAAACATTAGTTTTGATATTTTTGCCCAGATGATGAAGACAAATCATTGGAAGTTGAAAAAGATAACTTCAAACTGGAGAATGGAGACAAAGAAAATGAAAGCCAATCAGGGAGGCGGGTCACAGCTCCTAAATAGACAAAAGACTGCATCATGGAAAACTTGAATATTGAGGATTCTTTAAAATCCACAAGGAGAGAGAAATCTAGTTGATTAGAAACATTTCAAGAAGAAAAACCCATGACTTTTCAGAAACCTTAGAACCAGTCCTGATGTCGAGCAATGAAAGTTAGCCATGGAGGAGGAATAAGATTTGGGATGTACTTCCTAGGCCAAAAGGAAGAAAAGTCGTGAAATGCAAATGGGTTTTTAAGAGAAAATGTAAAGAGGGAAGCGTGGGCAAATATAAAGCCAGTCTAGTTGCCCGAGGCTTCAGTCAACTGTAGGGGATAGATTATAAGGAGACATTTAGTCCAGTAATTAAATGCAACTCCATCAAAATCTTGTTGGCATACTCAATGGAGAGAGATTGGTTGGTTCACCAACTAAATATTACCGCCGTCTACCTGAATGGAAACTTCAATGAGACTGTTTTCATAGAATGCCACCTGTTTATTTGCAGCAGAGACTAACAGAAGAGGTCTACTCATTAAAGAAAGGTCGGCAACTGGCGAACCCATTACGGAGTACCAATGGGGAAATACCCCTAAAACTCCTCATCTTAATTCATAAATAGATTTTAGTTTTAAATGGCTGCTTTAATGTTAGTAAATATAAAATAACTAGATAAAAGTTTCTAAAATTCAAATAAAGGGTACTCAAAAGTTAAAAAATACTAAAAATAAATAAAAGTAAAAAAAAAATAAAAGAATTTAAGTTAAGTTTAAATTCGGTACAATTAAGGACGAGTTGTCGATGTCACAAAACTATTGAAAAAGTAAACAAAACAGTGAAAGGGTTATGCTGAACTGTGGGAGCCATGGTGGTGATCCGAAAGGTAAAAGTTAAACATTCTCACAAAAAAAAGGCCGATATCTGAACCGATGTTCTTTTTATATTTTTTATTTTCATTTTTTATGATTTTATTCCATCCTTTTATTTTCCTAACAAAAACTACTACTTTGGCTACGTCCAAAAATAATATTCCCGTAGATTTGCGTTCGTTAAAGCCGTCATGAATCAGCTCTGTCAGCTTTAATAGCTGGTGACAGATACTTAATTGCTTTCTGAAACCAAATTGTTCAGGAATGATTAAAAGTCATTCAGATCGCAATGCTGATTCATACGTTTAAGTAAAAGCAGATTCGAATATTTTGCTCAAATTACTAAGTAGTGAGGTATGACTGTAATTTTGAGGATAAGCCAAATTAGAATTTGGCTTAGGAATGGGGCATACTACACGGCAATCTTCCAGCAAGCTGGAAAGTGACAAATCCTAATTAAGAAATTAAAAAGAAAGGGTAATATACAGAATAAATTTCATAGGAATGGACTTTAACATACGATTATTAATAAGATCCAGACCAGGGATTTTGTAGTTCTTGAAATTCCTTATAATTTCACAACTTCTTTAGGAGAAATTAAATCTAAGCCATTAGTATGCGGTTGTTGTAAGAAGTCTGTGACTCTAGAGTAGATGTGTTCGAAGAAACTTTTATCTTCAACATCGTGATTGAGTTCAAATTGAGTTTTGAGACTGCCTGCGAGCAGTTCCGCTTTATCTTCTGGGAATAAGCTGCTCTGCCGTTTGGGCCCTGCAAGCGCGGAATGTTGTGGTATTGTTTGCGTAGGAGGGAACATTTTTCCAAATTGAATTCGACTCAGGCGTTAAGGCCTCTATGTCGTTTTGCCAGCGTTGCTGAGTAAAGACAGTATAGGCATTTCTAATATCAGTGAGTGATCGGTAGTATTTTCGTAGGAACTCTGGATCTCTGGCCCTTTGCCACCTACGGGTGATAATTATTTCGTTGTTTAATCAGAGTTTTAATTTCTATTGGAAATCTAACCGGTGGAGGTTTGAATTTCGGTGTCGAATTCTCCTGCAGACATGTGATGTAGATACTATTTAGTTCATCTATTTTCTCCTCTGCATCAGACTCAGTACCACAGGTTTCGGGTTCGAGTCCCGGCGGTGCCATGGATGTTTGTAGTGGTTCGGAATCCACTTTAAACTGCAGATCCCGGTCTGTTTAGCCCTCGTGCGCATAAGATGACTGTAGAGCGACAAACCAAACCTCTGCATCAGAGGGAGATCTAAGTAAAAGCTAGGAAGGTTCTTATTTTGCATCACATGCCTGAAGTTCTCCCAGTTGGTATTTAATTGATCTTGAACTTTCAGTGATTCAGGTCTGGTGTCCAAGGTTAAAATAACGGGAAGGTGGTCAGAATCTAAATCAGTAAGCACCTCAATATCATAATTAAAGGGAATGTATTTAAAAAATGCAAGATCGTGTACATTACCTCGATGATTATTCCTAGGGTCAATTCTAGTAACTTTAAGAGGGGGGGACAACTTTCACACCCCTTGACTTTGGAGGAAACGATTCAGTTTAAAACCATATCGATTTGAATGTCCAAAGTTCCAAGAGGAGTGAATAGTGTTAAAATCACGAGCAAAATCACATTGTTTCAATTTTCAGTAGTTTTTTAAAATCCTACATCGTGAAACCACCTGGAATGTTAGGCTTGACATAAACAGAAATAATTTTAATGGGGAGGAGAAATTGCTAATTTTAACTTCAATAATAGATGCATCAATATATTCTAAATTTGAGTAGGTAAACTATGGTGATTAATACTATTTTTTATATAAATGCCTGTGTCGCCATTTACTCGGTTAGATTTTGGTTAGGTCTATCTGTTCGATAGAACCTGTAATTAACGATTAAAGGGTTATAACCAGGAGATAATTTTGTTTCCTGAACCAAAAATACATCAAGATTTTGCTCTGATAGGAACTCCGAACCTCATGAATTTTGGAACGTAAACTATTAGCGTTCCATAACCCAATTGAAAGAGACCGAGGCCCGAAGAAAATTAAGCCGTGAAGAGCTCACTTTGGGAAAGGACATGAGTATACGCCTCAAAGAAGTGATAACTCATATCAAATCTGTCAGACGAACTCCTCATCTTGTCTTTTGCTAGCCCAAATGCCCGCAATATAATTTGACTATGTGATGGGTTTTGGTTAGCCAAATCTATCAAACACTAAAAAATTTCCGTCAACGAGCATTCAGAGGTCTAAACACTTTTGGTACTCGAGACGGGTGCGGAGCTATTCGTGGTAGCAGCCGGCAAGGGCTCCTGCGCTCTAAGAGGCGTGGCCTACAGACTTACTCTCATTGCCTTTTACTCTTACTCCCTGGTTCGGAATTTTGACATCCGATCAAGTTTAATAAGAGGGAATTCGAGTGATCGGAGTTCAGCCTCAACATCTTCTTCAGGAGTATGACCAGGGAGACCTTGGATCACGACTTTAATAGGTCGGTCCTTTTGAAGCATTAAAGTCTTGAAAGGCGTCCCGTCGCTTTCAAGAATTTGAGCTAGGTCCTGTATTCAGACTCTTTCTCCATGGTAATTTTCAGAAAATTTCCCGGAGAGCTTAGCCTGGATACTAGGTACCTGCACGCGGAGCTGATTCAATGTATTCCATGATTTTCCTTTAGCGGACACAAAGAATGGTGGGATCCTGCTTGTTTTCTTAAATTGTGCAGGATTCACTGATTTATCAGCAGCCAACGTTTTGTTAGGGGTGTTAGTAGGAGGGAAAGCAGATAATGCAGCCATATTTACCCGCTTAGACTCCTTTTAGAGATTACTGTAGTAAAAGCCCCTCCTCGTCGTCAGATGTTGGTGTTTTTCTTTATTAGCTGCTACAGGTACGGACTGCTCAGGCAGCAGTGGTAAGGGTGTTAGTGCAATCTCATCATTCTTTGCAGCTTCAGCTGCTATAAGGTTTTGAGCTCTTTTGCTTTCTTTTTTTTTTATGTTAGCTCCTTTATAGCGGGGAGGTGTGAGGTCGGTACTCAGGTGTACGTGCAGATGTCACGGATTCTTTTTCGAGCACTCTTCAATAGGGAGAGAGGCTTTCTTCCATGTTGGGGATTTGATGTTATTAGCAGCGCTTTTGTACTTTGGACATAAGTGTCGCTGCTTCTTTTTAACAGGTCCTCAAAGTAGAGTAAGTGTTCCGGGGTCGGATCACTAAGGCGTCTGGGTGCCGGGTGGTTTAAAAGAAATTCGGTGTTATTGAGTTCCTCACTCGTCACTGTGATTGTGGTATCCATTTGGTTGTTAGTATCTGAGTCAAGAATAATGCCCTGCTCGTTTAGTGGTGGGCTCTCCGGGGAGAGTATTTCCGGTATACCGGATGAAGTTTGACTTATCTGCTTATTATTATATAATAAATAATTTTACAATATAATGTTCTGGTGGAATGGTTACTATATTGTTTATATCAAACAAAGTATTTTACCCGAGAGTAGAAAACTCTATTCCAGTTAAGTTCACAAAAATTCGGTTGTAGTTAGGAGCGAGGTCGAAAACACGTCCTCTCTCAATGGCAGCTAGGACCGCACGGTCTCCACCAACTTGAAAAGAGTGGGATACATGCCTTGACAAGTTTCTCAAATAATATAATCTATTAAGTATCAAAAGCACATCTCTATCTGCATTTTGATGAGAAAAGAAAACTTATTATAGGAGTTTATGTAGAGGATCTGCTAGTAATACCTAACCAAAAGATAATTATCCCGAAATTTAAAAGACAGCATAGAGGCTATTTGAAGTAAAAGATCTGGGAGAAATCCACAATCTTCTTTCAATCCATGTTGAGAGAAAAACAGGATTGGCTCAATGAGTCTAAACTAAGCAGCATACATAACAAACTTGTTAAAGTCAACCGTACGTCTAATGCTAAAAGAGCATCCGTACTATCATATCCGGGAGTGAGATACATGTTGGCATCTTAGGACAACGGACTAAATGATGAAGGGGCATACAAGTATCGGCAGGCTATAGAAGGACTTTATTTGGCTGGAGGAATAATACCCGATTTAACATTTGACACTACTTGCATGAACCAATTTAATAACTTTCCGAATAAGATCATTGCCCCAGTGTTTAGCAGATTATCCGTTACTTGGTGCAGATCAAAGATGCCAAATTTTCATTCCAAAAGACAGGAAAGGATCTAAAAATGTACTGTGATTAAAATTGGCCTGGTGACAAAATTGATCGTCTTTCATTTAGGGCTATGTCACAATACTAGCTGGAGGAGCCATCTCCTGGAGTAGTAAAAAGCTGAAGACGTCAGCCCTGTCCCTCGTTGAGGCAAAACCGTGTACAATGTTGCGAAGGAAGCCTTGTGGTTCCAGAACTTTTTTTCAGATAAGCATTCCGTAAGAAATTTTTGTGGGCAGTCAAAAGGTGATTGCCCGTGCCAAGAACCAGATAAAATCAGAAAGAAACCTGCATATAAAACTTAGGCGTGTCTTTCTGCTAAGTGGTGGAATGACAATTAATGTTTGCATATATCTAATGAAATCTGAACTTTTCTAATATGTACACCAAGAATGTGAGGATCTGTATTAATAAGGCAGAAAAAAGCCATAGGACTTTTGAAAATTTAATCAAGGGGGAATGTTTGAGATAATTATTAGATTTTCCACAGTAAATATTTAGTTTAGTAGTTATGACAACATTATGTTATATACTTCCAACTTTTTTTTTGTAAAAAAAAAAAAAAAATTGTTCATATGTCAGGCTATTATATGCTTGTAAAAAGTCCATTAAATTAGATTATATTCTTCAAATTAGCCTCATTAGATTAAATTAAAAGTTACAGTATATGCCTCCACAGCCGAGTTTCAAACAAGACACCTATTGAGAGAAGGTGTTTTTCATTCTTTGAAAGCTCGCCGTTCAACGAGTTGTTGAATGCTTCAAAATATTTTCTGAAACAATGGCTTATTACCAAAATGGTCCAGATCAATTAAAAATAAATCATATAAAAATTCGAGCATTAAAATATAATCGAGCATTAATAATTAAAATATAAAATCATTCTATAATAATGGCATTAAACAAGCTAGTTTCTTACAGAATAATTAAAAAAAATATTTTACTAACATTTTTAACGATAAGATAAAGAAAATTTAACATTTGGACAACCATTTTGATCAGATGAGAGCTATGTTCACTATAAACAGTCAGTACTAACAGAAGGAGGCACATTAATGGTAGTGATGAACATCTTCTGTTAAACAGCATCCAAAAAAGAGTACGAGTCGAGTCACTCTCTTAAGGCGATCTCGCTACTGTCTCTCCGTGTGACCGCGAGAAACAAGCCACATTATCTCTGGCTGTGATGAACAGCTGGTGGTAAATGGAGTCCCTTTGATGTGAGGAAAAAAACCAACAGTTGCCGGAGCAACGTCGAAACGCATAAGGAGTATGATCCGGTAGGATTCTTTACGTGATCCAGTGGAGTCTTTCAAACCGGTTTTTAAAGAGTTCGCGAATGGGATACATTCTCGTGTGGACGAGCTTTAGTAACAGACTGAATGGATCACACGAAGATCTTCTGCCATCCCATGATCCCCTGTTGAAATGTGACAATTTAGAGCTCTTTGCCAAGTTAGCAGTTTCAGAGTAGAAACATTAGAATTGACGCGATGTTCAGTCAGCAGTGTGTTATAGCTTAAAAACACATATATTATGTGTAGAATTTAGCACTTATACAACTGATCTTTAAATGCAAATGGACAAATAGAAAATGTTTAATTAAAATTTTATGTTACAATATATAAAATACATTTAATTTGAAATTTTAGAAATAATTTTAATTGAATAAAAATTGGAAAAATATTCAGGTTTAATGTCCATTTTGTATGTTACATAGAAAATAATTTAACTTTTTATGTGTATTATTATTAAAAATGTTTTAAAAGAATTTACATGCATCAAATGCAAATTAAGGGAAACACAAATTAAAGATGCAATAGATTATTTTATTTAAAAGCAATTAAATAATTCAACTAAAACAGCAGTTTGTATATTTATTACATTCTGAAGTAAATATCTAATCAAGTATTACTTTGTTAAGGACATTAGCATTTATATTTATTAGTATGCATTATGTATAACAGAATAAAAATTGTCTTACTCTGTATCTTCCGAAGAAAATCTGACATAGCTAGTTAATTTCAAAATTAATTTAAAGTAAAGTCTACAAATTATTTTACTTATTTATATCTTCTTTATTTTTTAACTTCCTTTATTATTTTTCTTTACTTTAGATGGTACTTTTGAATGTTTCAACATAATAATTTAATAGTTATTTACATTTTGATATTTAAAGCGTAAGTATAAGATACATATTTCATAACTTATATAGAATTAAATTTAATAATCTTTACATAAAATTGTCACATTTAGATACATTATATGATTATAAAAACATCAAGTTGCATTAATATAAGTTAAATATATTACTCCATGTATTTAATACTATCCATTTATTGCTTCATTAAGAAAGAAGAAGTACGTAAAGTTGTGTATATTTTCATATACACTTATAAATCATAATATTTGTAACTTTTTTTTTTTCTTTTTATGAAGTCTAAAAATAAAAACTGATACTATCAAAATACACGAGGTTCAAACAACACTACAAATAATTTCACATCTTGTTGGGTAATTCGAATCATTTTAATGATTCATATCGTTCGAAAAATTTTAAACAGATTCGTATCAAAGAGATTTTTATATTGTGACGCCATCTATCGTACTTCAGAGGAACAATTTTAATAATTTGTATACCTATAAAAATTTTTTAAAACAATTTTCAAAAATATATCGAAAATATTTAGCTAAATATTTATGCAATAAATATTAAATGAATTAATTGTTAAATTTTACAAATTATCTGTAGTCTGTGATTTTTCCTTTAATATGAGGTGAAGAATTGTTTCAATATTTTTTAATTCCGATTCTTTACTTGAACTGAATTTTGTAAGCTGCATTCTTTTTTCATAGAAAACTTCCCCTTTCTTTATTGCTAGAAATAATAAAATTATCAAAATAAATATCTGTTAAATAAAATTTTAATATTTATTCATTGTTTATACATAAGTGCTCATTCTACTTAGGCATGATATGTTTAATTCTAATGTCAAGTAACAATTTTCTATTTTTCTAAAAATTGGATTAAACTGATTTTAGATTTAATTTTAAAAATAAGCAATAATGCTTTTGTTTCTGTAAATCAGAAGTTACAATTTCAAGATGGGATTAAGTCAAAGCGTTGGACAGTTGAAGATCTTTAGCAATACTCAGCAATCCGCGACGGCATGCTGTCGCCCAGTTCCGACTGGCCATGTCTGTCTAGCAGAACACCTCCATCGCATTAAAATCTTTTCGAACCCTGGCTGCCCCTATGTGGTTCAACAGACCCAATGAACAGAGACCTCCAGCGATGTGTTGTACTTGACGGCGACTCGGAGACAGCGCTTTACTGACGTGATGACTTCGGTCATCTTTTGCATTTTTGGACGCTTATTCTTTTGTATTTTTTCCTTGTTATTTTTGTTATTATTACTATTTTTATTCTTCTTGTACTTGCCTTGCCATTGGAAAAAAAAAAAAAAGCTTTTGTTTCTGAAATTATGAATAAATTATAGTAAACTTGCATTTGAAAATAATGCATTATTTAAAATTTGATTTCTTTTCTTTACTCGATTGAAACTCATATATGATTTGATACTTTTAACTTTAAATGAATAATTTTCTTCTTACTATCTTCCTTTTAATTAAAAATAATTCGTATTTCAAATAAACACCATATTTATTATAACGATATCATGCCAAAACAAAATTCAGTGAACAATTTAATATATTTCAATTAAAGAATTTTAAATAATTATATTCTTAATTCAAGAAATCTATGCAAAAATTAATATTATTTTTCTATTAAAAATATTCAATATATTCAAAGTTCGAAGCTGCGCGAAAGATAAAGGAAAATTACTTGTTTGGATTATTGAATCCGACTCTGTTGTTATACTGTCGTGTTGATAGTCAATGGATCCAAGAATTTCGAATTTTAGAGTAGTTCCTTTATAAAGGTTTCATTTCATTTTTATTTATTTTTTGTCGACTTCTGTTATCTGTAGTATTTTAATCAACATTTGAATAAATTGAGATAAAGCAGCATCAGCGTGCATACATCTCAAAACGCAAAGTCGAGTCAAGTCGCTTTGAATCTATGCAGTCATGGATGGGGAAAAAATCAATGATCCACCAAAGTCTTCTAACCCTAAAGTAAAACCTAAACAAACAACTAGTGTAAGAGGTAGAAGATACCGCCGCAAAAACAGACGACCTCAGAAATGTAAAATGGATCGCCCAATTTTTGTTCCTATTAGTACTGGCAGAGTTGAATATAATGATATGACCTTAGTTAATGGAGATGTTGTCTCTGTTGTTAATGCTGAAAAGAAAGTATTTTATGCCCAGATTCGCTGCCTTCTTCGAGACCAGTATCATCAAGTAACTGCTTTGCTAACATGGTTGTATCCGACTAAAGAAAGTCCAGAAGGACAATTTGATCCTGCTACATATACTGTTGGTCATGAGGACGATGTGCCACGACCACTTGATGCTCTCGAATTTGTTTCTAAAATACCATCAGAATACTATAAGCATAGAGTGCTACTAGGTCTTGATATTCCTGATGAGCCAGATTTGGGATATGCTTTAACAAGTAAGGGTTATAAGCTGGTGACTATACCTTGCGCAGAATTTGAAACTGATAGTGATTAATTTTTAACTATAGCATTTATACAAATTTCGTTTGAAAGTCGTTGCTTTTATTGAAGTATTATTGTTATATGTTTTACCATTCATTTACTACTCATCCTGTATAATTATATTCATTTATTATATTTCACATTCACTAGCAGAATGGCTTAAATAAGATTCTGATGTGAATCTTTATTTCATAAATTGAATAATTTCTGATGTTTATTTACAGGAAAAAAAATTATAAAGTTGATAAATTAACTGTTAAATTGCATTATGTGATATTTTACTATAATATATTTTCTCCATCCATCTGATATAAATTTGATGTATCACTTTTCATTAAGGTGTACAAAGTATAATGGAAAATCAGGTATGATTCTAATAATCAGTGTTGTGTTGTACTTTTAATAAGTTAAAATTTGTCAGTTTATTGAATAATTTAAATCTGACTTTTTAATTAAGTATTAAGTCTAGTAGAAATAAAAAATATTTTTCTTGTAATTTAGAAGAATGTGATTTGATTTATTAAGTAACAAATAATATCATGTTAGAATTTATTTTAATATCATTAAGTATTATTCAGTAACTAATCTTGGAAGAAAAAATTCTAAGAAAGATTATTTTATTTATATCAGTGTACTATATATAAGTTTATATATATATAAAAAATGTTGAAAATAGATTAATTTATTACTGAAAATATTTGAAATTAATTTTAGATTCTAGAGGAAAAAATGTTACTTCATTGATACACATCTTGTGTATGATATTTGTGTGTTGCTTATATATGTACTGCATTTAGTTCTCATTAAACAGCACTCCATTAATTAACAAGCATCTTAATTATATGCCAAAAAATGTAGAATAATGAATCTTCTAATCATATTTGAATGAGAACCTGTATATTCAGCATGGTATGGCTGTTGGTTTCTGTTGAAATGTAATTGTTAAGATCTCATCTAGTTGTTTGACACTGACTTTTTATTTAAAAAAACATGGAAATTATAGTAAAAATAAAATAGTTCTGGGTCGCATTAATGGAACAGTAATGAATAAACATTACATTATTTCATTTAACATTAAAAATATTGAAATCAAAAATATACAAATATTAAAATAAATAACATCACATGAATGCTAAGATAGATACAGTTTTTGAAACAAGGATTGCTGGATGTGTTCCTGCAAGTTAATTAACACAGTATAATTAATTAATTTTAATATTAAAGTAATGAGTGATTCATTATTATTCTTAAACACAGATAATTTTAAATAACTATAGTTGATAAATTTTTAATATTAAATAAATTATTGAAATACTTAAAATTTATTATTAATTAATTTACAAATATAAACACTATATACTTAAAAATATGGTAAAATAATAAGTATAAAAGGTATGTTTAATGCACAGAAGGATAATATTTGAATGATACGTCAACACAAAAAACAATAATTGATAAATAATATATTAAGAATAATTATTAAATTGATTAAAATAGGTTTTCATAACATATAGAAGATGATTTAAATGTATTTTAGAAATAAATATGTATATTTAGCAGATGCCAATGGATAGAAAACAAAAAGAGCAAGAAAGAAAGACCTTGCAACTTCCTTCCCACAAAACGCGTAGTCTACTATATAGTTACCATAAAAAAAAGTTCTTCGTGGCTTGGCATAAAAAGCAATGTAATCTATTATGGGTATTGTTTTGTTGAGTTGGGTCCGTGGCTTCTTTGACCACTTTGAATTGTAAAAAAAAAAAAAAATTTTTTTACAAGCTTTTATTCATAATATTTTTAAATTTCTTTCACAAGCTAATAATTATATAATTAAATAATGCAAAAATAGTTCTTAAAGATTGCTAAGACAATTTTATTTCTAAGGGAAAATGAGATTTATAATTTTATTTTTTAAGATTGCTGTTATTCATTTTGTTCTTACATTAAATTCTAAATTTTATGAATAACCTGTATATAGACTGTCCAGCCGATTATATATATATATATTCATTTATTTTGTAATATCCTTAAGTAAAGTAAAAATATTTGTTTCCAGGCTGAAAACATTACAAATACTTCACTTTTAAATTAAAAAGATCAATTTTGAATCAACATTTTTACAAGTAAGATGATTATTGAACAGAAATTCTATATTTATTATTATTTCAAATCAATCCATTCATTTTGAAAATTTAATTCATAGTGTAAGATGTTTGTATAGATAAGTGATATAAGATTTAAGAAATAATTTTAATATTGAACTTTTTTGTAATTTATTTTATGTTGAAGAACATTTATAAAATGTTGATGTTATTGTAAACTACTAAAATTTTCAAAAAATAGACAAAATAACAGGTTTCTGCTTTTTAAATACAGATTATTGAATGTGACTACATATTTTATACTTGCTTCAAATGAAAATAATTCCAGTAAACAGGTTTAGTTTTTATATTTTAAAGAAAAGCTTTTATTAAACAATCACCTGCAAAAGCAAGTCACTAGATTTCTTAGAACTTCAAGCAATGGCCTCAAATCTATCATAAAAGGTACTTGATGGATATCAGTGTTTCATATCTTCTTTATTAAATGCAAAGTCTACTATTATTATCAAATTAGATTTTTTTTTTTTTTTTTTTATACAAGAACTTAGAATAGCCAAAACTGACAGGGAAGAACTAAACTGAATTTTCCAATCAATATAAAATGAATAAATCGTAATAAAGAAATAATTTGATTGCATTATTTTCAAACAAATTAACTACATTGAAATGAAAAATAAGATTTTTTTCTTACTAATTTTTTCCCCCTGTTTTGTTCTAAAAGAATTGTACATGAAAAAGTTACCTAGCTCTATTTCTTCTAATGAATTTTTTTGTAAAAGATGGAGAAAATTATTGTAACATAATAAATAAGCTCTTTTCCTGAAACAAACACCAGTTTAAATGTTAGAATTATAAATAGAAACGTCATATCTTGCAATATCAACGATCTTATATAATCCACAAAAATAATTTGTGCCAGTTCATTAATTTGCTTAATTATAACTGACTAATAGATTTCAAATTATGTAATCCAATGTTGAGATTTTAAACAAAAGCACCTTTTTAACCGATTAAATTGTATTTTTCTTATTATGAATTTTACTTTTTTACAAAAGAATTTATAAACAAAAACCTTAAAAATAAATTAGTTCTTTAATAAATAAACGCTCAGACTATATGTGGCCAAACTTTTTATCTAAAATTTACAAAACATATTATTTAAATTTAGAAAGTAAAATACTGCAATAAAAATAAAATAGTTCTGGATAGTGGTCCAGTAACAAATAAATAATTAGTACTCAGCACCTCCTTTTTGGCAGGGCCTAAAAACGAAAATGATTTGCTATATTTTATATAAGCTACGAATTAGCTATTTGAACTGATTTCAAAATTAAACTATTACATGAAAATTTCTCACAATAAAAAGGAATCCATTTTAACAAAATTGAAAAAAAGAATAAATAAGATAGATATTGTAAAAAAAAAATATATATACAATTTTAAGATGGTTTTGGGCTGCTATTCTGTTTGAAGTTGCATAGATAGTTATCTACCATTACACTGAGTAAAATAGCTTGAGCCTTTTAAAGATCAGGTTATTGTGATTACTTATATTAAAAGAGAATTTTCTTGATAGTTTAATAATATAGGTGTCTATAGTTTCTATATTGAGGTTGTTGTGAATGGTAGAATTGCATTACAAACAAGGGTGTACCAGTGATAATCCAAAGTAATTTATTTTGAATTAATTATTTGTACTTTGTTTTGCTGTTATGCCCCAAATTGCAGTTGCATAAATAAGATTGGGTCTTACTATATGTTAAAAGTAAATATTTTGTTAGATAGGGTGAGTTTGCTATTTCTATTGATGAGGGGGAAGCAGAGGGTAAAATTTTTCCAACATTTTTCTTTTTTATTGATATGTTCACGGAAGGCTAGTTTTTTTTAATTATTAATCCAAGGTATTTGATGTGCGTTGGCCAGGCTATTGATTCATCAAAAAATATGAAAGATTATAGCTTGGGTTTTGGATACATTGATTACAATTCTCTAACATTTTTATCAAGTCGTAAGTAAAAATATTATATAATATGGGACTTAGTATGCTTCCTTGAGGAGTACCAACCTGAATACTACAAACTGTGGACAATTACTCCTGGACTTTTACTTGAAAGGCCCTATTTTTGTGGGAAATTGTGAATAAGTAAAATGATCTAGGTAGGAAAGTTTAAGTGTATCCTTTATAGATTAATCGGTCGAAAGCCTTTTCGTACGTCATAAGCTAATAATTAAATCCTTGAGTGATTAAGTTCGTCACTCGCAATAGTTGGTGACACGTGGAATGATTGTTACGAAAACCGAATTGTTCCACTGGAAGAATGAAGTTAATAGAACAAAAGTTTGAAATATGTGAATTAATAATTTTTCGAAACTATTCCCTACGCAATTTAGCAGGCTAATTGGTCTGTAGTTTCGTAGAAATTTTATTATCTTGCCCAGGTTTTGGAAACATCTGAGCTTTTTACATATTGGAGGAAGTAATTGAATTTTAAACAACTATTGCAGATTTATGACAATTGAATTTAAAGGAAGGCACAGCAAAGCTTTATTAGGGATGCAGTCTTAACCAGTAGATTTGCATAATTTTTTTTTTTTTTTGATGACGTTTATGACATCGGTCGGTGAGAAGAAAATATTTCAGTTATTATTGATGAATGTAGCTATTTTGCCCTCGACCAGTTCGATATGAAGATCGTTGTAAGGGAAGGCATTCTCTTGAAAGGAGAGTTCTCGGCGAAAGAATTAGCTTTATCTTTAGAAGAAAATATAACTCCCGAAGACACTAGAAGGAGTGCTATTATAGAGTATTTTTGGTGAAATGCCTATTAATTTTGAATAGAGAATTGTCTTCAAGATTGAGACCTAAGAGAAATATGCTCCATCTATCATTTTTTATTTTGCGCATCTTTTTCTTTAATTTCGTTTTGAAGCTTGTTTAATTCTCATTTTACTGGAAGAGGTAATGCTGAATCTCCTACCTCTGCCTTTATAGCGACGAATGACAACAGTCCAGAAGGCCTGGCATACAAAAAACATCCTTTACGTGTCAGCACACATTAATATATTTCAAAAACGTTTATGTCAAATTCT
>BPLR01004894.1:0-51769 GCA_021605095.1 Caerostris extrusa | reverse complement strand
GGGATTTGTGATATCACATACTTAATCACTGAAAAGTCAAAGGGCAAACTTGACTTATCCCTATTTTCTGCATCGCATTTTAAATGGATAATGGAACAACTGAATGTTTCATTCTTAATATTAATTTCTGGAAAATGTTCCGTCAAGTTATTAAGCCGCTAACAACCAATAACAAGTTCGATTTCCGTAAAGTTTAACAAGAGAAATGAAGGATCTGGCTGGCGCAATATCGTATCTTTCGGAAAACTCAGCTTACGATCTTTATAATTAATGGAATTCACTGGCAAAATAATTGATTATTCGTTTAACCATGCCGAATTTAGAACGATCTCTTTGGAATAAATCTTATTCATTTATGCGTAAAAGCTTTCCTGGGACTGCAGTTGCAGTTGCAGTTTCACCACATCGGGGTGTATCGCTGCCAACAATCAATTTCGCTATTCTTGTCAATTATGTAAGGCTCATCACTAATTAAGTTGAGAAGTTTGTTTGCTTCTGAACATGCCGATGAAGGAATGAGTTATTTTAATGAATTGAGATTGATTGTGAATAATTTGAAACGCTAAAATTTTATTAAAAGTAACATCAATTATATTGATTACTTCTGCTGTACTGAAAACAGGAGGAACTTTAGATGTTATTTTATCAATAAGTATTTTAAAATTCTTATCAAATATAATATATACTAATGATTATTTAATAGAATGAGGAGAATTGTTTTAATTTTCTAAAATTAAGAGCTTTGTTGCTGTTGTTCTATAGAACAGCTATTCATCCATAATATCAAAATCATTAAATAATTTTTAAAAAATTACAAAAGAAAACCAACTGTTTTTTTGAAATTCTTGAATTTTTCATTTTGATTGCTAATATATTGAATATCAATAAATTTTTTACTGGCGTTAATATCTTGAATAAATTTTTTTCATTGGTGTTAGTATCTTGAATATCAATCGATTTTTCATTGGTGTTAATATCTTGAATATAAATCAATTTTTGATTGGTTCATACCTTGAATATCAATCAATTTTTGATTGGCCTTAATATCTTGAATATCAATCAATTTTTGATTGGTGTTAATATGTCTGAATATCAATCAGTTTTTGATTAATATTCAAAGCTTGTTTATCTTATTATCTTTATCAATATCTTTGATTGACTATCAATCAATTTTTGAATTGTGTTAATATCTTGAATATCAATCAATTTTTGATTGATGTTAATATTCTGAATATCAGTCATTTTTTATTGTTAATCAACGCTATCTTGATTAGCTTTAATATCTTGAATACCAATCAATTTCGATTTTTGGACCGTAATTGTAATGATAAATTTGCTACACTGCCTTTATAGTATCGTATGTATTCAAATGATGCAATCTGATCAAACTTTTGCCTTTGCGTCATATAAAGCGATATATGTCTCCATCTATTAAATCCAACTGTTTCAACCCGTACAGAGAAAAAGGCTTTTGAGAAAAAAGTGAAATTATCTGTTGAATAAATCAACAAGAATTTCCAATTCCTTTTCAAGAAGTGTTGGCGTGGCCTGTTTTAGACTTGTCACGGGGTAGACATGACTTATTACAGAGTCACCTGTATAGAATACAACTGGCTGATGCAAATATCTATCCAATTGCTACCATGCCTTGTCCATAATTGAGAGCACCTCAGTATGTGCCCTACGGTTTTAACTGTTTCCCTTTTTGTGTTACTGTCAATGACATTAGCGATTGTTTTTGTCGTTCTTTGTTGGGCTGTTCGTCGACTAATGACCGAGAGGTCGGAGATGGGCATATGGCAAAAAAAGTATCAAATGTCCACAAATTAAAGTTTCCGGCATTCAAAAACAACAACAAAATGATGTGATTGGAACACATCATCATCATTATAACCACCCTAAATACAGGGTGGTTATAATTAAATTGAACCTATTCAGACACATCTAGAACCCGTTCTATCCAACGGACTTGCCAATGCCTTGCCTCCTCGTTCACCCGACTTTAATTCCTGATATTTCTAGTTGTGGGGATTTCTAAAATATCTTGTTTATAGAGGGGGGGAACTAAGACTTTATCTGAGTTGAAATCCAGCAATGCATGCCATGTTGCTGAAATCCCTCGAGAGTTTCTTCACTCTACCATCGAACATGCCATAATGCGCTTTCAACATGTAATTGGTCAATGGAGCACACGTTCAGCATATTCTGGATAAAATTTTAATGGCTTTAACAAATTTTGAGTCCTTCTTTAGGCGCCACAATTCCCCCCTGATGGTTAAAATTTGAAGAATTTTTTATTGCTGAAATCTTTTCCTCGTGGTCTATAAACCGTATATGCGAAGTTCCATCAAAACCCTTTAGGTAGAACGGGTTCTAGAAGGGTCTGAATGTGGTGACTTTAATTATAACCACCCTGTATTCTTTCTCTTGCAAATTAATGACAAGAAAAGCAAGCACAGAAATCAGAATTAGTGAAAACAAAAAGTAGAGGATAAAGCTAACAGACAACATAAGCAAGGCGGATTAAGTGAAATCCTTTTGGACATGATCCAACATACTTTTTGCCTTATTAAATGCCAATCATGTATATCCCTAGATTTGAATGGATGTCCTACATCCAATACATTATTAGTAGAACATGGAAGGACACATTAGGTTTAATTCCTTTCATAGAAAGTTAGGACACTATTTTTTTTCCCATTTTCTTTTTTCTTTCTTTTTTGAAACTTTTACACCATATTTGTAAAAATTAATTTTATTTTTCTTTTCTGTTTTTGGACCTTAAATGTTAAGAGTGGAATACTTCCAAATGGAAGACAAAATAGTTTTAATTTTTTTGTTAGAATGCGCCTACCATATCTTCTTAGTACAAAAATGGTGACAATACTCCCCATTTAATGTATTTCAGCAAAGCTTTAAAAAAATTGCATTTCAACAAATATTCACATAAATATAAGTGTAAAACGTTAAGGCATATGCTTAAAAAGCATGAGAGTTTATTGTTTTACCAACTAATTATAAAGTTTAATTAGATTTAATGCTATAAAAAACAAAACTAAGGCAACTGCAAAAATAAAAAAGGAAACACTTGTTGTTCATTTTCCTTCTATTAGCTCCCACTCGCCCTATATATATCTTGTTCAAATGTTCAATCGTTCATAAAATACTTTTATTCATCCACTCAAGTTCAAATACATTTTTTTTAACTTGTAGTGGATGACACAATGTTAATACAGTTTTTCAGGCATTAATTCATTCATTAAATTTAATTAATTAATTTTTTTTTTTAGATTTAAGTTGCATATATCTACCAATAGATAACGCCAGATAAACTTTAAAAAAAATGAATGAAAATTATTTTTTAAGACTCTTCTGCAATATGGTGGAAAAAAAAGTAGGAATTGACTTAAAATTTTTTATATTACTTGTTTTTATGCCACTTGGTAGACAACAATATCTAGACCAAGTCCAAGAATCCATGTGGCCTCAGGAATGGGGAAAGAGGCTCTTCTGTTGTGATGGATCACCCGTAGGTAGAAGTCTGACTTTGGTATCGTGACGCTGAATTTTATGGGGGTCAGCCTTACGCCATCTGATCATATTATACGGGACATATATCAATATCAGGTGTTTCGGAATTGACAGAAGACCTTGCCCATGGTTGTCACGCCATTGAAGAATAAAATATGTAACTACAGCATGTATTAACAGTAAAGTAACAGTAAAAGTAACAGTAAAGTAACAATTAATGCATTTGTATGAACCTGAATTCATTGTTTTACCGTGTTCCTCTTTTTTCCAACGCCACTACCAACTACCATAAACGATGGACTGATGTACGGTATTGAGTATTGGGCATTCTTCATAAGCAAGAATTTTTACAGGATATAACAGCTTGCAACTTTTTTTCAGATGACTACTTTTTCTATCAGTCAGTTAACTAATACAATTACATCATTAATGGAATACCTTTGTTTCATTCTTTCTCATTTGTTCATCACCAATCTCCATATACAAAACACAAAGAAAAAAAACTTATATTATCCAGTGAAGCTGTATTTTTAACCGTTGGCGCCTTTTCCAGATGAGTGCCCATCAACCCAAAATGAATTAATCCGTCACTAAAATCTTTACCTATCTTCTTTTGACGTATCCTTTTTTTCCCTGTATTCTTTATCCTGGAAACGTGATATCTGACCATCGCTTCCATTGGGGACTTAATTAATATGTCTTTTTCATTTCGATGCACGAGCGCTTTTTAATATTAATGAGCGAACCTTGCTTAACGGTCCGTTTGGTACTAGGTGCCTACTGTAGTGATAACACCAGGACAACGTGTGGGTTTTACAAACCACTGATCAAATCTCTGTAATCACATACTTTCCTGCGAAGAGTTTTGTTACTCGTGCAAAAGATACATAAAAAAAAAATTATTGCGCAATTAATAGATTGTGCTAAAGTAAAAAAGATCTAACGAATCATATTCATTATTTATTATCGTTATTAAGAATTACTTGATTGTTTATGGATGAGAAATCAAAGAATAGTTTAGATGATGATCTAGTAACCAAATTAACGTGATTTATAACACTTTTAGTGCACTTTTTTTTATCTCTATTGCAAAATAATGATAAACGTGAAATATATTTAATCAGCTAATGCTATTATCATATCACCAAGATAATTAAGAGAATAGAAGTTTGAGAGAGTGATCATATAAAAAAAGATAACAGATACAGAAAAGAGAAAAATATATAAGGATTTTCTGAAATGCTGACAGTACTTTTAGGATAAAAAACATCACAGTAAACGCAAATTGATTTTCACTCATATTAGATGTGGTGTAATACAATTTGTTGTTTATATTTATGTAGCACTTTTGGCATCCAATAATTTGAAGAAAAATATTCATCTATTCATAACATTATATGCAAATATATAACTAAGTTAAAAGTCAATCATGTTCCTTGATTTATTCTTTCATCAAAATCTGAAATTTTTACAAACATACATATGTTATAATTTTAAGTAAACATGGACATACGTTGAGGCAAGGCACGAGTACAGCTTCTGCATAATTTTGTCAGTACACATCTGACTTAACGACAAATATTTGTTGTTTATTCTTATCTCACTTGGTCAATAGCAACAACTAAACTTAGGACGAAACATTTGAAAACCAGAATAATTAAACTTTACAATTTTATTTTATTGAACATTGTCAATAATATGTTGTTAAGAAAAAATGTACGTGAATTTACTGTATTGTTTAGACTTTGATGGACATTAAATATGTCCATATAAACCAAGTTCACTAACTCGTGGTCATGATAAAGGGTAAAAATTAAAGCCAGCTTCTTTTTGTCCTTGACTTTACGGCAAAAGTATATATGGGACACCCAAAGAGATGTCTGTCTATATCCTACCCTGTTATACCCCCGGACACTGGGTACTTATTTTTAGTCGTCATTTACCACATGGATGAGCTATAATGCGACTATTTTAACTCGGACTCACATGAGGACAACAAATATTTGAAAAACAAAATAAATAAATAGTTCTAATTTATTTTATCCAGCGTTCTTCAATAGTATTTTGTAAAACAAAATGTAAAATATATCTGCTGTACAAATATTCTTCATTCAATGAAGAACAACATAGAATATCTTTGTCTATCTCACAATTCTGGTTGCAGTGAGAACATTTATATATACTAATGCTACGTAGATGTTTAGCAAGACAATCTAGTCATGTCACCTTTTACTATACGCATGTGCTACATTGGGGCTATTTAAACCAGGACACATATGGGGGCAGACAAATATATTGAACTAAAATAAATAAATAGTTCTAATTTATTTTATTCAACGTTGTCCAATAGTATTTTGTTAAGCAAAATCTACGTGCATTTACTGTATGTGTTAAGATTTTGATGGACATGTTTACGCCACATTCAGCATATCTGATAATGTTTTAAATAAACAGAAGTTGCACTGCTTTAAATATTCTACTTATCCATATTTTTACGTTGCAGTTACAGTTGGACATTAAATCCTTACTAATGACCTTTCGGACTCACCGTGCTAATCTAAGATTAACATTTCGCTTCATAAATAATATCAGAGCAGAGTCATAACTGCGCGTTACTGACGCTCTATCGCCTAGACGCTGCATTGACATCATCTATTGGCTTTTGGCGACCGCCAGCACTTAGGATTAATAAACATTTTCGCTAATAATATCCCCCAGGGATGGAGAGGAGGTCTACCGGCAGAGTGAATAAAACTAATTGCATATTTTGTTAACGATTCGGAATCCCTGGGTCGGCGTTTGCATTAAAAGGGGGAATGCTTTTCGCAGATAATGTCCTGCTTGTTTCGGAATGGCTGACTTGCAGTTGATTTGTTGATGATTAGGATAAACTGCAGTTAGCGTTCGGAAAAGTTGCGATTATTTTCACACAGAATTCCAAATTGGATTTACTAAACGTTAGATAATGATAACCATAAGTTGTCGGAATGAATGATCATTTTGGTGGGCGCTGGTGATAGATTGTGCTAAAGGGTTTTGGAAAGTCTGATTATTTGTTATTTTTAATATATTTATAACATGTCACTGTATCGGTTATTGGGTTTGATAACATCTGTCACCAGCAGGAATAAAATGGCTATAGTTTGGATTGAACATTGATTCAGGATGTTGTTGTGAATACTTTATTAATTACAACTAACAAACAACGAACTTATATCTTGACTAGTAATATTACAACTCAATTATATACTTATTTATGTTATGCAATTGTAAATAGTAAGAGGCCAATTTCGTTCTTTTATATTGTTATAAAAATTCATAGATACTTAATAAGATTCCCTACATGTTTGGAAATTGGTAATCTTAATAATTTTGCAGAAATTAGGATATAAAAGTAGATTTGATTTAAATATAGTCAAATTTAAATGCACACTTTTATTTTGAATTTCTATAAATTGAAATGAAATTATGATATCATATGTCCACATCAATTCATGTCTTTAAAATATGTTTCTGTTAAATGAGGACGAACATGTAATGCTATTAGAATAACATCAAAAAATTGTTATTATATACTTCCCAACAGAGGGAAAAGGAAATTAGTCGCTTGATGACAATAACATTAACTCTATAGTCGCCAATATCCGCTGTAAAAGCTTTCCTCATTCCATGAAGAACAACATAGCAAATTATCTTTGTCCCTCTCACAGTTCTGGCTGCACAGATTGGTTTTTTTTTTGGTTTTTTTTGCTCTACGGTCATCTTGTGCACACTTTAGGCTAAACAGTCCGGGACCTACAGATTAAAGTGGTTTCCGAACCACACAAACATCTATGCCACCGCCTGGATTCGAACCTGGAGCCTGTGGTAGCAAAGACCAGAGCGCTAGCCAATTGGCAAAGGTCAAGACAATCATGTCCTATCGCCTTTGGCGAAAATGACATGTGATACAGTAGGGCTATTGTAACCAAGACCCATACGGGGGCGACAAATATATTAAATTCAGAAAAAATTAATTGTTTTAATTTACTTTATTCAACGTTGTCTGATAGTATTTTGTTAAGCAAAAATATAAAGTGCATTTATTGTATTATTCAGACTTGGATGGACGTATTTGAGCCACAGTCTGCATATTTGTGAATGTTTTAAATCAACAGAAGTTAAACACTTTTATATATTCCGCTTATTAATATGTTACGTCGCAGAGCAGTTGGACATTAAATCCTTACAAATGACCTTTCGGACTCACCGTGCTAATCTAAGATTAACATTTCGCTTCATAAATAATATCGCCGCAGAGTCATAACCGTGCGTTACTGACGCTCTATCGCCTTGACGGCTCACTGCATCTATTGGCTTTTGGCGACTGCCAGCACTTAGGATTAATAAACGTTTTCGCTAATAATGTCCCCAGGGATGAAAGGAGGTCTACCGGCAGAGTGAGTGAGACTAATTTCATATTTTGTTAAAGATTCCAAATCCCTGGGTCGGCGTTTGCATTAAAAGGACGGAAAATGCTTTCGCAGATAATGTTCTGTTTGTTTGGAATGGCTGACTTGCAGTTGATTTGTTATTGATTAGGATAAGCTGCAGTTTGTTCCGGAAAAGTTGCTATTATTTTCACACAGAATTCCAAATTGGGTTTGGGTGATACTTTACATAATGATACCCTGGGATTTCGGAATGAGTGATCATTTGCTTGGCTGTTGGCGATAGTTTGTGCTGTTTGGAAAAATTGCTTGGAAAGTCTGAATATTTGTTATTTTTATTATATTTATACCATTTACTGTATCAGGTTATTGGGTTTGATAACATCTGTTAGCAGCAGGAAATAAAATGGTTATAGTTTGGATTTAACGCTGATTCACGATGTTGTTGTGAATGTTTAATTAATCACAATATAACCGAAATCTTTACAAATTGGTATCTGACAGTCAGGATTAACTAGTTCTATCATAAGTTAATCATTTAATTTTGGGCTAAGATTATAATGTTGTAAATTGTAAATTTTAATTTTGTAGACACCAATTTGATTTAAATATCTTATATTTTTCTTTTCTTCAATTATTGGCAATGCAACAGTACCTTTATACTTGTTTTAATACATATATGTCTTCATCAGGTCATGTCTTTATGCATATTGTCATATTAGAACAAATGAAACAAAAGATGTTTTCTTTTTCTAGGGTAAAGTTGTTTGGATCTTAAGCTTCATCTCTAGGGCAGAATCTGAATGACCGAGTTTTTCTGGCGTTCGGTGACAAAGCATGTTTCGGGTTCGATCCGCCAGTTCTGGTTGCACAGAGGATGTTTGTAGTGGTTCGGAATCTGCCAGATTTAAGCCGTATGTCCCGTTTTCATATGACCGTAGAGAGTCTATTCGGATCCCAGTCAACATTTCTCTCACCCATATTATGAAACTGAATAAATAGTTCAATTTGTTTTATTCAGCATTGTTCAATTGTATTTTGTTAAACAAACTGTGGTACATTTACTGTATTCTTTAGACTTTGATGGACACTAAAGTTTTCCAAAAGTCCATCTTAACCGTCTGACTTTCATGGTCAGCCAATAAAGTCGCTTCTTTTCGGCATACATCACAAATGAAGTCGCCTTTTACGACTTTGCAATGCCCTGCTATACCCAGTGGGTATCTATTTTAGTTGTCTTTTATAACAGTCATACAGTGGGGCACTCGGACACACACTGGAGACAAAAAATATTTGAAACAAGAATAAATAAATAATTCTGATTTATTTTATTCATCCTTGTTCGTTTGCATTTTTTCTGGCAAAATATACCATGCATTTACTGTTTTTGTTTAAACTTTGATGGACATATTTATGCACCACATTCAGCATATCAAGTTTTAGTTAAACTCTTTTAATATTCTACTTATTCCATATTTTTACGTCGCAGTTGCAGACGGACATTAAATCCTTACAAATGACCTTTCGGACTCACCATGCTAATCTAAGATTAACATTTCGCTTCATAAATAATATCGGCGCTGAGTCATAACCGCGCGTTACTGATGCTCTATCTCCTCGATGGTGCATTGATATCATCTATTGGCTTTTGGCGACCGCCAGCACTTAGGATTAATAAACGTTTTCGCTAATATTGTCCCCCAGGGATGGAGGAGGTCTACCGGCAGAGTGAATGAAACTAATTGCATATTTTGTTAACGATTCCGAATCCCTGGGTCGGCGTTTGCATTAAAGGGCGGAAAATGCTTTCGCAGATAATGTCCTGTTTGTTTCGGAATGGCTGACTTGCAGTTGATTTGTTGTTGATTAGGATAAGCTGTACTTCGTTCGGAAAAGTTGTGATTATTTTCACACAGAATTCCAAATTGGGTTTACCATACTTTAAGATAATGATAACCCTGAGTTTTCGGAATGAGTGATCATTTTGCTGGGTGTTGGTGATAGATTGTGCTAAAGGGTTTTTGGAAAGTCTGAATATTTGTTATTTTTATTATATTTATGCATTTGTCATTGTATCGGCTATTGGGTTCGATAACATCTGTTAGCAGCCAGAAATAAAATGACTGTGATTTGGATTTTATAGTAATTCAGATTGATGTTGTGAATGTATGATTAATCACAAATATGGAACTACAAATCAGTGTCTTGACCATGACAATTAACAAGTAATATCATGACTTAATTACATACTTATTCAGATATGTTGTGTAATTAGAAATTCGTAGATGCAAATTTCGATCTCTTATAATGTTATGAAAATTTGCAGAATAAGATGCCTTATACGGTTGAAAATTGATCATTCTTATAATTTTGCTGAAATTATGTTATAAAAGTACATTTGATTTACATGTAGTTAAATTTAATGTACACTTTTCATTTCAATTTCTATAAGTTGAAAAGAAAGGAACACATCATATGACTTCATATATATATATGTCTTCATTAATTCATGCCTTTAAAATATGTTTCTGTTAAATGATGACGAACATGTGATGTTATTAGAATAAAATGAAAATAAATTGTTATTAAACCCTCCCCAACAGGGAGAAAAAGGAAATTAATCGTTGGATGCCAATGGCATCAGCTCTCTAATCGCCAATATCTGCTGTAAAAGTTTTCTTTATTCAATGGAGAACAACATAGCAAATGATATTTTTCTACCTCACACTTCTGGTTGACCAGAGGGCTGTTATATATACTTATGCTGCGTAGATGCTCAGCAAGACAATCATGTCCTGGTGCCTCTTACGACATGCATGTGCTACAGTGGGGCTATTCTAACCAGGATCATACGTAGGACGACAAATATATTGTTACAGAATAAATAAACAGTTCTAATTTATTTTATCAGCATTGTTCGACTGTATTTTGTTAAACAAACTGTAGGTGCCTTTACTGTATTCTTTAAACTTTGATGGACGCCAAATATGTCCATTAAAGTCCATCTAGACAAGTCCACTAAATCGTGGTCATGATAAAGGGTCAAAAATGCAGCTGGTTTTAGTCTTTGACCGTACGACACAAAGAAATAAATAAAATAAAGTAAAAGTATATGTTTTACTTTCCCAAGGACTTCTAATTAAAATAATATTTCGATTTTATTCCACTTGACGACAACAGCAACTAGTCCAAGTTCAAGAATCCGTGTGTTCATAATAAAGGGTAAAAAAAGTCAGGTTATTTTTGTCCTTGACCTTGCGGCACCTAAAGGGCACCTGATTTAATGTCAGCCGGTTATACCTTCGGATATTGGCTACCCATTTTACGACATGCATGGACTACAATGGGGATATTCTAACCGGACCCACACGGGGAACGACAAATATTTTGAAACCAGAATAAATAAGAGCTTATATTTTACTTTATACAGCGTTGTCAAATAGTATTTTGTTAAGCAAAATGTACTTGCATTTATTATATTATTTAGCCTTTGATGTACATATTTACCCACGTTCAGCATATCTATTAATGTTTTAAATGAACAAAAGTCAAACTGCTGTAAATATTCGACTAATTCATATTTTTTACGTTGCAGTTGCAGTTGGACATTACATCCTTACAAATGACCTTTCGGACTCACCGGGCTAATCTAAGATTAAAAATCCGCTAAATAAATAATATCAGCGCAAAGTCATAACTGCGCGTTACTGACGCTCTATCGCCTCGAAGGTTCACTGATATCATCTATTGGCTTTTGGCGGCCGCCAGCACTTAGGATTAATAAACGTTTTCGCTAATAATGTCCCCCAGGGATGGAGAGGAGGTCCACCGGCAGAGTAGGTGAAACTAATTGCTAAATTTTGTTAACGATTCCGAATCCTGGCGTCGGCGTTTACATTAAAGGGGGGAAAATGCTTTCGCACAAAATGTCCTATTTGTTTCGGAATGGCTGACTTACAGTTGATTTGTTGTTGATTAGGGTAAGTTGTAGTTCGTTCGGAAAAAGTTGCGATTATTTTCACACAGAATTCCAAATTGGGTTTGGGTGAAATCCCATACTTTAGATAATGATACCCTGGGTTTTCGGTATGAGTGATCAATTTGCTGGGTGTTGGTGATAGATTGTGCTAAAGGCTGTTTTGGAAAGTCTGTTTATTTATTATTTTTATTATATATACATTTGTCTCAGTAGGGGTTATTGGGTTTGATAACATCTGTTACTAGCAGGACATAAAATGGATATCGCTCGGATTTCACACTGGCTGAGGATGTTGTTGTGAATGCTTCATTAATTACAAATTGGAAACTACGAACTGATATCTTGTCAATTAGAATTAAATAGCAATAATATAAATTAGTTATATATTTTTTTATAATCTGCTATATAATTGTAAATTTGTAGATGTAAATTATGTTCTCTTATATTGTTATGGAAATTTACAGATACTTAATAAGATGTCTGATATGTTTGGAGATTGATAATTTTAATAATTTTGCAGACATTATAATATAAATGTAGATTTGATTAAAATGTAGTCAAATTTAAATTTGCACTTTTCGTTTTAATTTCAATAAGTTGAAGTGAAAGAAACATATGTTATGTCTTCATATATACATATGTCTTCATCAATTCATGTCTTTAAAATATATTTCTGAAAATGATGACGAACATGTAATGCTATTAGAATAACATGAAAGAAAAGTGTTATTAAATACTTCCCAACAATGGGAAATGGAAATGAGTTGCTGGATGCCAATCGCATCAACTCTCTAGTCGCCAATATCTGCTGCTCAAGTTTCATTCATACAATGAAGAACAACTTGGCAAATGATCTGTGTCCATCTCACAGTTCTGGTTGCGCAGGGATGTTATATGTACTATGACAGTGTAGATGCTTAGCAAGACAATCATGTTCTGTCGCATTTTACGACATGTATGTGTTACAGTGGCGTTCCTCTAACCAGGATCCATACGGGGGATGACAAATATTATGAATACAGAATAAATAAACTTCTAATTCATTTCATTCATCGTTGTTCGATTGTATTTTGTTAAAAAACACTTAATTTGCATTACTGTATTGTTTAGACTTTTATGGACCTATTTACGCCACCTTCAACTTATCTGTAAATGTTATACTCGTAAATCAAAAATAACTAAACAGAAGTTAAACTACTTTAAACATTCAACTTGTCCACATTTTACGTTGCAGTTGGACATTTACATCGTTAAAAATGACCTTTCGAACTCACAGTGCTAATCTAAGACATGGAGCACCCAAAAGCAGAAGTCTGATTTTATCCGAATCGGTTATAACTCTGGGTACCTGGAACCCATTTTAGTCGCCTTTTATGACATGCAGGGGTTACAGTGCTGTTGTTATAACTCGGACCAACATAGGGGACGACAAATATTTTAATATCAGAATAAATAAGTAGTTCTAATTTATTTAATTAAGCATCGTTCGATTGAATATTGTTAAGCAAACATACCTGCTTTTACTGTATTAATTAGACTTCGATGGATATATTTACACCACATTCAGCATATCTATTAATGTTTTACATCAAGTTAATAGAAGTTAAACTCTTTTAAATATTCCACTTATTTATATTTTACGTAGCAGTTGCAGTTGGACATTAAATCCTTACAAATGACCTTTCGGACTCACCGTGCTAATCTAAGATTAACATTTCGCTTCATAAATAATATCAGCGCAGAGAGTCATAACTGCGCGTTACTGACGCTCTATCGCCTCGACGGTGCAATGATATGATCTATTGGCTTTTGGCGACCGCCAGCACTTAGGATTAATAAACGTTTTCGCTAATAACGTCCTCCAGGGAAGGGAGAGGAGGTCTACCGGCAGAGTGAGTGAGACTAATTGCATATTTTGTTAACGATTCCGAATCCCTGGGTCGGCGTTTGCACAAAGGCAGGAAAATGCGTTCGCAGATAATGTCCTGTTTGTTTCGGAATGGCTGACTTGCATTTGATTTGTTGTTGATTAGGATAAGCTGTACTTCGTTCGGAAAAGTTGCGATTATTTTCACACAGAATTCCAAATTGGATTTCCCACTTCAGATAATGATACCCTGGGTTTTCAGGAATGAGTGATCATTTTGATGGGTGCTGCTGATAGATTGTGCTGTTTGGTATTCTCAATATTTGTTATTTTTATTATATTTATAACATGTCACTGTATCGGTTATTGGGTTTGATAACATCTGTCGCCAGCAAGAAAATAAAATGTTTATCGCTTGGATTTTATACTGCTCCAGGATGTTGTTATGAATGTCTGATTAAACACAAATATGGAACTTCGAACTAATATCTTGACAGTCAGATAAATAGTAACTAGTAATATCATGACTTAATTGTATACTTATTCAAATATGCTGTGTAAAAATGGAAATTTGTAGATGCCACTTCGATCCCTGATATTGATATGGATATGTACAGATATTAATGAGGTGCCTTATGTGGTTGGAAATTGCTAATTTTAATAATTTTGCAGAAATTATGATATAAAAGTAGATTTGATTGAAATGAGTAAAATTTAAATGTACACTTTTCATTTCAATTTACTTCAGTTGAAATGGAAGGATCATATCATATGTCTACAACATTTCATGTCTTTAAAATATGTTTATGTTAAATGATGACGAACTTGTAATGCTATTTGATAACATTAATTTTTTTTTATTAAATACTTCCCAACTGGAGGAAAAATAAATTAGTCGCTTGACGCCAATGGTTTCAAATCTCTAGTTTTCAATATCTGCTGTACAAGTTTTTCTTCATTCAATGAAGAACAATTTAGCAAATTATATTTATCCATCTCACAGTTCTGGTTGCGCAGAGGATTGTTATATATACCAATACCGCATAGATGTTTCTCAAGACAATTATGTCCTGTCGCTTTTTTCGGCATGCGGGGCTATTCTAACCAGGAACTATACGGGTGGCGACAAATATTTGTTAACCAAAATAAATAAACAGTTGTAATTTGTTTTATTCAACGTTGTCCGATAGTATTTTTTAAGCAAAATGTATGTGCATTTACTGTATTGTTTAGACTTTATTGGACATATTTACGCCAACATTCAGCATATCTGTTAATGTTTAAAATCAACAAGAGTTAAACTCTTTTAAATATTTCACTCATTCATATTTTACGTTTCAGTTACAGTTGCCCATCCTTATAAATGATCCTTACAAATGACCTTTCGGACTCACCGTGCTAATCTAAGATTAACATTTCGCTTCATAAATAATATCAGCCCATAGTCATAACCGCGCGTTACTGACGCTCTATCGCCTCGACGATGCATTGATATCATCTATTGGCTTTTGGCGACCGCCAGCACTTAGGATTAATAAACGTTTTTCGCTAATAATGTCCCCCAGGGATAGAGAGGAGGTCTACCGGCAGAGTGAGTGAGACTAATTGCATATTTTGCTAACGATTCCGAATCCCTGGGTCGGCGTTTGCATTAAAAGGGGGAAAATGCTTTCGCAGATAATGTCCTGTTTGTTTCGGAATGGCTGACTTGCACTTGATTTGTTGTTGATTAGGATATGATGTAGTTCGTTTCGGAAAGTTGTGATTATTTTCACACAGAATTCCAAATTGGATTTCCCATACTTTAGATAATTATAACCCTGGGTTTTCGAAATGAGTGATCATTTTGCTGGGGGTTGCTGATGGATTGTGCTAAAGGCTGTTTGGAAAGTTGGTATTCTGAATATTTGTTATCTTTATTACATTTATGCATTTGTCACTGTATCGGTTATTGGGTTTTGATAGCATATGTTGCCAGCAGGAAATAAAGTGGCTATGATTTGGATTTTATATTCAATCAGGATGTTGTTGTGAATTCTTGATTGTGACAAATAGGGGACCATGAATTGATTTTTGGACAGTCATTGATAACTAGTACTATGATAACATAATTATAAGTCTGATATGTAATTATAAATTTGTAAATGCAAATTCGATTACTTATACGGTTATGGAAATTTATAGATGCCTAATAAGGTGCTTTATATGGTTTGAAATTGATGGTTTTAATAACTTTGCAGAAATTACAATACAAAAGCAGATTTGACATAAATGTAGTCAAATATTTGTAACATTCAAATTCTATACGTCGAGATATCATTGATATTGTACATTTTAATCAATGTATCATGTAAAATTTTTATATCTCAGAAGACATTGTTTCACATACGATAATAAAGGCAATAGTTTAAGCGATTTCTATATTTTATTAGAATGTATTTCACTGCAATGTCGTGTCGCCGACATAACTCGTGTAGCAATAAAAACCTTAGCTGCTAGAATACAGGAGGGCGTTTATTTGAATCCACTGGTGGCGTCTGATAGTATTACTGTTTTAAACAATAAGAGACTTGATGGTGACCTAAACAGCGTGCATAAATATATCACCAGGAGTGAAATATTTATCCACGCTAATATCTGTAACACTGCCTGAAAAGAATTTTCTGGTTTTTTTTCGCCTTTGATGTGAAAATATAGATCAATTACTCTCGTTATTACTTGTTAGTGGAAAAATACGTGAGATACGAAGCCAACCTATGTAAAACAAAAAAAAAAAAGCAGCCAAATGTAGGCAAATTATTCTATTTATCATTTGTCCATCGGCTGAATTAGTGGTAAAATAACTTTGCTCAACAAAAAATACAGCAAGCCATTAAAAGCCTATTGATTGTATCGATTAAAAATTTTATTATGTTTTGCATAGCTCTCAGTATCCGTCAATTGTTTAGAAAATAATTCAAAATATATGATGTTAACAAGATGTTCCAATTTCAGACAAAGTTGTTCGTTCAAAAAAACTTTTGAAGAAAGCTCAAAACTTTTCGATTTCATTTTCAATCAAACAAGCGTTTTGTGTATTATTACTTTCAGTTTTAATAATTGCAAAACAGAAAAACTAGGTATTTCAAAATATGCATTAAAATAAGTCCCGCATAACTTCAAAAAATTATAAGAAATGATGGACTCATTTCTTATACTAAGAACAAAAACTGTAAGAAATTTTCATAGAGTTTTTTAATTAACATTGTTTCGTTTGTTTCAACATGTTTTTGTACGACAATTTTCCAAAAAAAAAAAATGTGGTTAAAACTCATATTTATGAACTATATGCATGTAAGATATTTTTCAATGAATATTGTTTAAATAATATTTCTTTTTATTTTAAATTACACCAAATCTTCATCAATTTATATCGTTAAAAATATGTTTCTGTTAAATGACTACCAATATATGATGATATTAGAATAACATGAAAGTAAAAGCTATTAAATCCTCCCCAATATAATTTCATCAATAGCAAACTTTCTGGATCAAACAGAAGCTGAATTCATATTTATGAATTATATACAAATAAGATATTTCTCATTGAATATTCCTTTAATAATATTTCTCTTCATTTCAAGTTATTTCAAGTCTTCAATTCATGTCTTTAAAATATCTTTATCTTAAATTAAAACGAACATTAAATGCTATTAGAATAACACGATAAAAATGTTATTAAATCTTTGTTATTTATCTATTCATGTCTTTAAAATATGTTTCTGTTAGATGACGATGGAAGTATAATGCTATTAGAATAACAAGAAAAAGAATTTATTAAATCCTCCTCAACAAAATTTCATCAATAGAAAACTATCTGGATCAAACAGAAGCAAAATTCATATTTATGAATTATACACAAATAAGATATTTTGCAATGAATATTTCTTGTCATTTAAAATCGTCATCAATTCATGTCTCTAAAATATATTTATGTTAAATGAAGACCAACATATAATGCTATTGGAATAACATGGCAAAAAAATGGTATTAAATCCTCAACAGCAGAATTTCATCAATAGCAAACTCTCTGGATCAAACAGAAGCACCATTCTGCTGGTACTTATCAAACAACGCCTCAAAATTTATAAATATACATATTTTAAAGACTTGCAAATAAGACTTTTGAAGACTTGTTCATCAATTCATGTCTCTGAAATACGTTTATGTTTAGTGAAGACAAACATATAATGCAATTAGTATAACACGAAAAAATTTATAAAATCCTCAACAGAATGTCATCAATAGAAAATCTCTGGATCAACCAGAAGCAGAACTCATATTTAAGAATTATATGCAAATATGATATTTTTTATTTAATCTTTCTTAAATAATATTCCCTTTCCTTTCAAATTATATGAATTCATCTCTTTAAAATATGTTTATCTTAAATGAAGACGGACATATAATGCTATTAGAATAACACGAAAAAAGTGTTAAATCCACCGCAACAGAATGCCATCAATAGAAAACTCTCTGGATCGAACAGAAGCAAAATTCATATTTATGAATTATATACAAATAAGACATTTTGCAAGGAATATTTCTTGTCATTTAAAATCGTCATCAATTCATGTCTTTAAAAAATATATTTATGCTAAATGAAGACGAACATGTAATGCTATTAGAAAAACATGACAAAAAAATGTTATTAAATCCTCAACAGCAGAATTTCATCAATAGAAAACTCTCTGTATCAAACAGAGAAGCAGAACTCATATTTATGAATTATATGCAAATAAGATATATTTTATTTAATCTTTCTTAAATAATATTTCCTTTCCTTTCAAATTATTTGAATTCATCTCTTGAAAATATGTTTATCTTAAATGAAGATGGACGTATAATGCTAATTGAATAACACGAAGAAAATGTTACTAAATTCTTGTTATTCGTCAATTCATGTCTTTAAAATATGTTTCTGTTTATTGAAGACGAATATATAATGCTATTAGAATAACATGGCAAAAAAAAAAGAATGTTATTAAATCCTAAACAACAGAATTTCATCAATAGCGAACTCTCTGGATCAAACAGAAGCACCATTCTGCTGAGAATCGGTACTTATCAAACAACACGTCTCAAACTAATGACCCAGAAGGGGTTCCTTCGATTCTTGGCAGTCCCGAAGATTGTCCCGCCATATCACGTTCTGTGCGAGATATGAGTCCATCTCACCTTCTTCAAAAGAGTTACGAAAGCATGTTCCGGAAACAAGACACGATTCTTGGCTTTTTCAAATCAAATGAGTTCGAGGAATTCTCGGATTTTTTTGATGAATTCGATGAAAAGATTCGCTGTCGTGTCATCATTTCGCTTAGAGATTTATTCTCGATATTCTCATCAATAAAATGGATATCCTCTTTCCGTTTTACTTCAGAATTCGATAATAATGGATTTGATTTATTTGGCACCATGTTATGGCAGTGTGTATCTAGGAATGATGTAACGGAACATAAAAGAGAGATGAAACATTCCATTTGGGGGAAGAGTAGAATGAAATGAGAAGTAAATATTTGAGTAAAGTAACTTATTAGTTTCATATTTTAATAACATCTGTCTTTTTATGTGTTTATAGCCTTGGTGATTAGAATCCTTTAGGGAAATTTTTGTGAATTTTGTAACTGCAAAGGAAGTTGCTATTTATTTAATTTTCGGGAATCTAAAGAGAATTGACAAGTTATAGAATGATAATTATTTTAACAAAGTTCGTCTATCTGGATGGCGTTACTTTTAACAATATATTATGATATAATATAAATGTTTTCTACCAGAAAATGTCATACTTTGTTGTTATATTTTATTATGTAAAGTAAATCCCTTAAGGTTAACTTTTAAACATTAGAATCCTTTTAATACCGTTACGGTAATACGTTCCACGTCACACATCTATCACTATAACTTAAGGGGAATTTAAAGTTTTAGTATGATAATATTATTACCAAAGCTCGTCTATCTGGATGACTTTATTTTGTACAATATGTTTTAATATAATACAAAAGTTTTCATACAGGTGATGTCTTATTTTGTTTTCTGTTTTATTATAGATCAGGAAATTCCTTAAGGTTAGTTTTTTAGATAGTAGGGTTTCTTTTTAAAATGTTACAGTAATGAGTTCAGCGTTCCAATTTCTCAGCGTCTCCGTTCCGATTTCGTCGTCTTTTTTCCACTCTAAATGGAATAACCAAAACAGCAACATTTTGTGATCGCTGCTGCCATTTATTTGTTTAGAGGGAACTTGGCAAAAATCGCAAGGCAAAATATCGCGAAATAAACAAGAGGGAACCCTAAAACGCACAACCTTCATTCTTTTAGCATTCTGAGCAGTTGCTTCATAAATTTCTGAGATTATTGAACATTGGCATACTCCCCATGGATATTCATCCAGTAAAATATGTCCACACACGATAAATGAAATTTGTGAAAGGATTTCAGTTTTTATACATTTTATTAATATATTATATTTAATTTTGTTTTTCATTATACACTTATTTATACACAAATTACACTTTTAAAGCATCGTAAAATAATAATTTATAACTCTGATTTCTCTGAAAAATTGGTAAAAAATTGAATACTATATTAGATTTTAGAACATTAGACATTTTATAATTTACATTTTATTAATTAAAATTTAATTTTTGAGTAACTAAAACTAAACCCAGAAAAAATGAGAAACATGATTTTTAAAATTTTAATATATAAAAGTATTATTGAGAAAAAATACATAAGTAAAATGTATAATGTATAAATGTAGAAGTACATATAAATAAAAATGGTATACATTTTTTATACAATCATTCAATTTTTATAAGAAACGTCAGACAATCGAATGTAGGGTTAACAGTTGTAAGTTTTAAGCCTTTTATCAAAGTAGACGATGTTATAATCTATACTAGGTGAAAGAATAACTAAAATATGTTAGGATATTAATTTTTAAAATCAAAGTTAAATACTTAGATCTATAGAGGTCATTTTGGGAATAGTTATAAAATAAAACAGTTTTTTATTCATGTATTTCTGTACGACATAATCCAAAAATATATTTTATCAAAAGTAACTTAAATTAAAATAAATAAATGAATAAAAATATTTAATATAATTAAATTATTAAAATATAAACAAATTAGAGTAAATACGTTTAAGATAAAAAAAATTGTTCAATACAGCATTCTTTATTTCCAAAAATATCTGACACATTTCTTTTCCTTTCGATCTAACCTTTACTGTACGGATGGCTACTCCGACCTTAACGACTATTCTGCCAACAATTCTGGCTTTCCTGCCGAGCACGTGACGTGAATTGGAAGGCCAATCTAAGCTGGATTAGCCTTAATCTACTTCTGTTCTTCGGAATCGGTGATGAGTTCGAGTCCTTGGAAGATAATTCTCAAAGATAATACTCCTGATGTCAGAAAGAGACGACACATGGCTTGATAGCACTTATTTCTTGAGAAACTTAACAAATGGGGTGGTTTGTGTGTTGGATATAAATATATTTCTACTATAGTAAATAGTGTATAAAAACTAAGACTTGATTTTTAAAAAATTAAAAACCAGTACTTGTAATTTATTAAACTTATTAATGAATGTAGTATTCTATTTTAAAAAATGTAGAAAAATGATTGATATCAAGATTATTTATTGTTTATTATCGTACAGTATTTAAATTATTTCAAATAGTAAATATTAAGTTCAAACCAATCATGCCATATTTATTAAATGCTATTCAATTATTGATTATTCAATAAGTTAAATAATTGATATTCAATTAAGTTCGTGGCATATATTTTTAATATTATATATAGCTTGGATATTTTAACTCCATTCTTTAAAATGATGGGAACAAACAAAGGATAATACAAAATCCCATCAATAATACAAATATTGATGGGAACAATAAACAGTATTTTCAGATAAAACAAAATGTTAATTTATGTATTTATGATTATGTGTCAAAATTAACTATTCAAAGACAAAATGCTTTTATCCGAGGTTTATACTTACATAAGTTAAAAGATTATAAACAAAACAATATTGTTTAAATAAATTTTTTTAAATTTGAAACAAAAACATGTTACATTTTTATGGCTCCTTTAATTTTTTTCTTTTAATTAAATATTTCCTTTTAATTTAAAATGTTAAAGATAATGTGACAATTTTTTCGGTTTCAAATTTAAATTAAAAATGTCTTTTTTTCTTTTAATAGTTAAATTAAAAATCGGTTTAATTAAAAATTTAAAAAAAAAAGTTAGAAATTAAAATTCCTTCCAATTTCATATTAAAATTAAAAAATTACTTACAAATTAAAAATTTGTTTTAATTCACAAAAATTTCTTTGATTTCAAATTTCCAATGAAAATTGTTTTATTTTTATTTTAATAATCAAGTTAAAAATCTGTTTAATTAAAAAAAAATTAGAATTTAAAAATTCCTTTTAATTTAAAATGCGAAAATTTTAAATTGAAAACTTTATTTTTAGTTTCATATTTACATTAAAAAATTAACTTTTAAATTAAAAATTTGACTTAGTTAATTTCTTTTTGTTTCAAATTTAAATTAAAAAGTATTTTTCTTTTAATAATTAAATTAAAAATCTGTTTAATTAAAGATTTAAAAAAAAAGTTAGAAAATAGAAATTTTCTTTCAATTTAAAATGTTGAATTTAAAGGGAAAGTATTCTTTTTAATTTATTATATAACTTAAATATTAACTTTCAACTTAAAAATGTTCTTTAGTTTAAAATGTTAAATTTAAAGCGAGATAATACTTTTTTATTTCATATTTAAATTTAAAATCTTTTAATTTAAAAATTTTATTGAGTTTGAAAATTGTCATTTGGCTTCATATTTAAATTAAAATTTTCACCCTTTTTTTATTGTCTTTGATAACAAGTTCAATTCTTCTAGATGATTCCTCCATAATTCGAAGAAAATTGGTTTATGACAAACACTTGTCAAGATTACAAAAACGTCTAAAGAATCTCTCAATGTCTGCAAAATTTTTCAAAAGCATCCCGCCTCATATCAGACATTCCACCCGAAAGCTCTAAATCCTGCACGCTCCAATGACCAACTTCTCGGAGTAATAAATTTATCACTCTCTTCTTCTTTCTCTAAATCCTCTGACCTTCACTTGACCTTCGATTTCCGAAAGGAATGCGAATCATCTCTCAAATCGAGCAAGAAGAAATGTCATCGACCTCATTCCATTAGAGGAAGGTTCAATATTTTTCGGTGATGTTGGAAATGAATTTGCATAAATCTCCGAACACAGCGAACGTCATCGAACTAGAATTCGAACTTGTTTTAGGGAGCTGTCTGCATTTTCGAATAATTAATTTTTTTTTTTCCTTCGTGGCACACTTAAAATTAAGATTTTTATTTGCAGAAATAGGAATAAAATTGTTTTATGCATTCCACTTTATTGTTACTTGGTGGAAATTGAGTTTTAGTTTCATGTGCATGGTTTTTTACTACTATAACAAATCAATTTCAGATTTTCAGAAATCTTTAATCCAATTATTAACTTGTATATTAATTTTACTCCGTTTCCAATAATTTTACATATAATATAATTATACATAATATTTTATCAACATAAAAGTTAACTTATGCATTTTACAATGAATTATTAAAAAGAAATTGTTATGATGAATAGCACGTTGGTTTTCCGAACCAATGGTATTCTTCTTCTTCATTGGTGCAGCCCCATGGTGGGCCAAGACCGATTGCCTTCCGTCAGGATTCTAGACAGGAGATGTTATCCTTTTAAGGGGTAGGGTTGTCGGCAACTCTCTACAGTCATAGTAAACCGAAACCTACTGTTGAAATTGGATTCTGAACCAATGGTCTTTTTCTTCTTCATTAGCGCAACAGCCCCATTGTGGGCCAAAGCCGCTGGCAGATTTCTAGATTGAGAATGTTTTTCTTTTTTTGTATAAGTTTGTCAGTCCTACGCTCTTGAGTCACGTTAGATCAAGACCTATTGTTTAATATATGGATTTCGAACTACTACAAACATCCATGGCACTGTCGGGGCTGGAACCCGAAACCTGTGTACCATAGCGCTAGATATTCCGCCATCAGGCCCCACTTTCCTGTCGAACCAATGGAAGACAAGAACAAACTGACTTGAAACTTATACCAACCAATAAATGATTGGAACCAATTTAATCTCGTTGTACCAACTGACAGGAAATATAGAAACAGTAAGTCTGTTTGTATATACCAGAAATAGTGATGACGCATCTGTAGGTTGAAATAACAGTCCATTGGACAGACTGAGAAAGAAACAAACTCTCCAATTGGGGATGTTAGTTCACAAATGCATATGTCCAGTGTATTGATGCAGGTGTTTTGTGTTACAACCTGGTTGAGGGGAATCAGGCTGCATCTCTGGGGGTTTAGTGGCAAATAACTTAATGGTTAAGGGTCACATCATGTGAAATAAATATCAACGAACTAATATCTTAAAATCAGTAAGTCACGTTTTAAATCACCATTTTAACGAAAAGTATTTTCACGGAAAATGACTGAAGACAAAAATAGGACCAAGATGTAACTGGCCATATTAGTAGAAATATATATAAAAAAAAAAATCAGACATTTCGATTGTTGATGCTAGACACACTATATTAATATTCATTGAGTTAAAAATTTTATCAAAGTCAGTGACTATTTCATTTGCTATTAGTGGAAATGACCTTAAACATAATTATTATGACAATTTAATCGCCCGAACTACTTAATTCATGAAGTTTTCCGAAACAGAGTTTATAGAATATTTTCAATGCCTGATATTTTCCTATTCATTTTTATTGATACTGCTCAACGTAAATTAAATATTATTACAATTTATCCTCGATGGGCGAATGATAACTGCACTATTAACTTATCAAATTATAAGCCCATCTCTTATTAAAATTTATATTCACAACTAAAAAATCTTAAAAACGTAAGATTATTTTTTACCTCACCAAACAATCCCGCTAAACTAGAAAATTCCTCTAAACTTTCTAGTACAATAAACAGCAAATGAGATATCCAAAAAGGTTGGGATGAAGTCATTTAATTCCAACATTTACGTAATACTTTTCCACTTATTTATTTGTAAACATATTACAAATGACGATATTTATACATAAAAATAATAATAGAAATTACGCACACAAAACCTGTGTCTACTACAGGTGACTATTAACAATGAAGTGCCAGGAAAAAGTTCTTACACCGAGATACGGTTACAGTTCAAAAGTAAAGTGCTAAAGAGTTCAAGTGGTAAATAGTTAAAAGTTCTAGATATACAGCATTTTCAACAGCCATGTTCATTTTACATTGCAATGATTTAAAGCGTTTTTCTTAGGCAGTCTTGTTATATGTTTATGAGTGTAATTTTATTATTTTTCAGTGTCTACATACACAGAATAATTCAACAATAATAACACAAATAATTTTGAATACAACAAAATTCTAGATAATCATTTAATTTTATATTCAGAACTTAAAAACATCTTAAAGTCGTAAAGGTCTCATTCATATAACATTTCTATAGATTATAGTGGGTTTCTTAGAGTCTTCCTGTTTGTAATTTTATTATATTTGTATGTCTCTTAAATTAGAGTAAAATAAATTAAATTTGTGTACAATAAAATTATAGGCGTATTTAAGTATATTAATTTATATTGTTGTCTTATTTAGAGAAATGAAATTGAAATTGAGTACAACAAAATTATAGACGTAATTAAGTATATTAATTTACTTTGTTATCGTCTTAAAATAAACTTCATGTCATGCATATATTGTATTATTCCATTGCTTTAATCAATCCTACCTCTAATTTGGGATCCTTATTTGCCGTTTAATTAATTCCACCGACATAGGTCGGTCTTGAAACAACAGTCCAGAATACAGGAAATGGCGTGGTTATAGCCATTTTTGCGGCACCAACCACCCTCCTAATTCCCGTCGGATATCGCGGACTCTTTGATCCTAATGAATCACCGTCCTGCATTAGGGTCGTTTCATTACCTCGCAAGAGGTGAAACTCAAGAAGCAGCGAAATTGCTATATTCTGGTCTTTATTAAAACAGTCTGAATTGCACACATAGACTACGAAATATTGAATCATGAATTGTGAATCGAAATGAATATGATGTCTTCAATATTTATTGCCAAAGATGCTATTGAATGCATTTGAAACAAGGAATTCCAACCTTATACGCTGAGAATGTGAACTGTACACCTTACAAAGCCATTGTAATTTGAAATGCAACTGAAATTTTAATATGAGTTATGTTATAAAGATAGGTGATATTTTCATGTTTATTCTTATTGATACTGCACCAAATGCAATTCTTATTAGTGTCATTTATCCGAGATTGTCTCTTCAACATGGAATCTCAATTATTAACACAACAATTACAACTAATTTTAGAATTTTATAATTACAACTAAAAACATCGTAAAGACGTAATGATATTTAATACTACATTTCAGAGGCTTTTACAGTGTGTTTATTAGACAGTTTTCATGTATGCATATAAATGTAATTCTGTTATTTTTAGTATGTCTTTAAATAAGAATAAATGAAACTAAATTTGAGTATAACAAAATTATAGCCGAATTTAAATACATTAATTTACATTATTTTCTTAAATTAAATTAAATGCAATTAAATTTGGACATAACGAAATTATAGGCGTAATTATAATAATTATATCAAATTATACTAATTTATTATATTAATTAATTAATTTAGGTGTATTAAATATTAAGTATATTTTACGTTGTTAGCGACTTAAATTAAACTATATTTCATGCATATCCTACCACTCATCTGGGATCCTTATTTGCCGTTTAATTAATTCCACAGACACAGGTTGGTCTTGAAACAACAGTCCAGAAGGCAGGAAATTGCGTGGATATAGCCATTATTAGGGCACCAACAACCCTCTAATCTTTGTCGATTATAGCGGACTCTTTGATCCTAATGAACCACCATCCTGCATTAGGGTCGTTTCATTACCTCGCAAGAGCACACTCAAGAAGCAACGAAATTGGTAGATTCTGGTCTTTATGAAAACAGTCTGAATTGCACACACAGAGACCACGAACCATTGAAGCACGAGTTGTGCAAGATTGTGAATCGAAATGAATATGATATCTGCGATATTTCTTGCCGAAGATGCTATTGGATACATTTGATATGAGTAGTTCGGACCTTATAAGCTGAAAATGAGAAGTGTACACCTTACAAAATCATTGTAATTTGAAATGTAACTGAAATTTTAATATAGAGTAGGTAATAAAGATAGGTGAAACTTGTATATTTCAGATTCATGAATGATTTTCTAATAAAATAATATATGTCTCTGTAGACTTACTTTGAAAATTCGCATTCAATAATTTTTATTATGATTCTTAAAAGTATTGTGTGATAAATTATAAGAATTCGAAATAACAAGATGACTGATAATTTATTTTTTAAAAAGTATTTCAATGTTAATTTTGTCAATTATAAATAGCTTTAAAGCTTTTAAATTTTTTTCGATGTCTTATTTTTTAGTGAAAATAGATTGTTTGTGTAAAATTATGTATAACAAATACATTAATTATATTTAGTTATTAAACTTAGGCTATTTTCAGTTATCAAGTCATCACTACGAACACAAACGATATACGTATATATTGCTTTATGTATCAAAATTTAATTTAATTTTTTTTATCAATTGATATTTTAGGGGACTTTTTTCTTTTAATTTAATAATGGAAATTTGGCTAATTTGAAGTGCTTGTTAGCTATACGCTAGATAATAAGAAGGATTAACTCAAATTTCTCATTCGATATTCAAAATTGCGACATAGTACTTCCAGACGATGTCGATTAAATTTGAGTATAACAAAATTATAGACGTATTTAATTATATTAATTTACACTGTTGTCTTAAATTAGAGTAAAGGAAGTTAATTTTCAGTATAACAAAATTATAGACGGATTTCATTGACATTGTTTGCGTTTTAAATTAAACTTCATTTCATGCATATATTGTATCATTCCATTGCTTTAATCAATCCTACCACTCATCTGGGATTCTTATTTGCCGTTTAATTAATTCCATCGACATAGGCATGTCTTGAAACAACAATACCGAATGCAGAAAATGGAGTGGATATGGCCATTATTAGGGCACCAAACGCCCTCCTAACCACCATTGGATATAGCGGGCTTTTTTGATTCTAATGAATCACCGTCTTGCATTGGGGTCGTTTCATTACCTCACAAGAGGTGGAACCCAAGAAGCAGCGAAATTGGTTCATTCTGGTCTTTATGAAAACAGTCTGAATTGCATGCACTGACCACGAACCATTGAAGCACGAGTTGCTCAAAGTTGAGAATCGAAATGAGTATGATGTCTGCGATATTCATTGCCGAAGATGTTATTGGATACATTTGATATCAGTAATCCCCCCTTATAAGCTGAGAATGGGAACTGTCAACCTTGCAAAGCCATTGTAATTTGAAACATAACTGGAATTTTAATATAGAGTAGGTAATAAAGATAGGTGAAACTTGCATAAGTCAGATTCATTCATAATGACTCTCTAATATAACCGTTAAAGTCTTTTAAAATTTACTTTCAACTATATATATTATTATTTTTAAGAGGTATTATGTGATAAATTACAAGAATTAGAAATAACAAGATGACTGATAATTTATTTTAAAAAAATATTTCATTGTTATCATTTTGTCTTTTATAAATAGTAAAAAATTACTTATAATACTGCTGAAAGTAGATTGTATGTGTAAAATTATGTATAAAAATACGTTAATTATAATTAATCATTAAACTTAGGCTATTTTCAATTATCAATTCATCTCTTTGAACACAAAAAATATACGCATATTTTGCTTTGTGTATCAAAATCCAATTCATTTGTTTTTTAATCAATTGATATTTTAGGGGATTTTTTCTTTTAAATTAATTTAAGATCTTTGGCTAATTTGAAGTGTTATAGTATATTTTATAGTGAAGTGTTAGCTATACGCTACATATTAAGAGGGATTAACTCAGAATTTTCCAATTCGATATTCCAAATTGCGACATAGTCCTTCTAAATTTGAGTATAACGAAATTATAGACGTGTTTTTTTATTTAAATTGTTCTCTTAAATTAGAGTAAATGAAATTGAATTTGAATATAACAAAATTATAGATGTATTTAAGTTTATTAATTTACATTGTTGTCATAATTTAAGCTTCATTCCATGCATATAATGCATCATTTCATTCCTTTAATCAATCCAACCGCACATCTGGGATCCATACTTGCCGTTTAATTAATTCCACCAACATAGGTCGGTCTTGAAACAACAGTTCAAGATGCAGGAAATGGCGTGGATATAGCCATTATTAGGGCGCCAACATCCCTCCTAATCACTATCGGATATCGCGCGGACTCTTTGATCCTAATGAATCACCCTCCTGCATTAGGGTCTTTTCATTACCTCGAAAGAGGTGAAACTCAAGAAGCAGCGAAATTGGTAGATTATGGTCTTTATGAAAACAGTTTGAATTGCACACACAGACCACGAGTCATTGAAGCACGAGTTGTGATTTGAAATGAATATGATGTCTCTGATATTCATTGTCGAAGATGCTATTGGATACATTTGATATGAATAATTCCACCTTATAGGCTGAGAATGTGAACTGTACACCTTACAAAGCCATTGTAATTTGAAATGTAACTGGAATTTTTTAATATAGAGTAATTAATAAAGATAGGTGAAACTTGTATAATTCAGATTCATTCAGAATGATTTTCTAATATAACCATTAAAGCCTTTGAGGCTTTACTTTGAAAATTTGCTTTCAATAATTTTTATTATTTTATCTAAAAGGTATTTATTATATGATAAATTACGAGAATTAGAAATAACAAGATGACTGATAATTTATTTAAAAAAGTATTTCATACATATCATTTTATCTTTTATAAATAGTTTTAAAATTTCATTCAATAATTTATGTAAAATGATGTATAAAAATACATTAATTATAATTAATCTTTAAACTTGGCTATTTTCAATTATCAAGTCATCACTACTGTCTCAAAATATATATGTATGTTTTGCTTTGTGTATCAAAATTCAATTAAGTTTTTTTAATCAATTGATATTTTAGGGATTTTTTTTTCTTTTAATTTAATATTTGAACTTCGGCTAATTTGAAGTGTTTGTCAGCTAAACGCTAGATAGCAGGATGGATTAACTCAAAATTTACAATTCGATATTCCAAACTGCATTAATTTACATTGTTGGCTTAAATTAGAGTAAATTAAACTAAATTTAAGTATAATATAATTATAGACGTATTTAGGTATATTAATTTACATTGTTATCTTAAATTAGATTAAAAAGCAATTAAACTTAAATAGAACGAAATTATAGATCTATTTACCGTGTTAGAGGCTTAAATTAAACTTCATATTATACACATATTGTATCACTTCATTGCTTTAATCAATCCAACCACTCATCTGGGATCCTTATTTGCCGTTTAACTAATTCCACCGAAATAGGTCGGTCTTGAAACAACAGTCCAGTATGCAGGAAATGGTGTGGATATAGCCATTATTAAGGCACCAACAACACTCCTAATCACCGTCGGATATCGCGGACTCTTTGATCCTAATCACCGTCGGATATCGCGGACTCTTTGATCCTAATGAATCACCGTCCTGCATTAGGGTCGTTTCATTACCTCGCAAGAGGTGAAACTCAAGAAGCAGCGAAATTGGTACATTCTGGTCTGGTCTTATGAAAACAGCCTGAATTGCATGCACAGACCACGGACCACTGAAGCACGAGTTGAATATGATGTCTGCGATATTCATTGCCGAAGATGCTATTGGATACATTTGATATAAGCAATTCCGACATTATAAGCTGAAAATGTGAACTGTACACCTTACAAAGCCATTGTAATTTAAAATGTAACTGACATTTTAATATGGAATATGTTATAAAGATAGGTGATACTTTTCTGTTTATTCTTATTGATACCAAGTTCAGTTCTTATTAGTGTCAATTATCCTGATGGTCTGTTCAACTTAAAAGCCCAATTATTAAATTTTATAATTACAAATAAAAAATTCTTAAATAAAGATATTTAATACTACTTTGCAATTACTTTACAGAGAGTTCTTCTACAGAGACGGTCGTTATGTATATTTATAGATGTAATATTATTTTTGTATATCTCTTAAATTAGAGTAAATGAAATTAAATTTGAATTTAACAAAATTATATACGTAGTTAAGTATATTAATTCACATTTTGTCTTAAATTAGAGTAAATAATTCAAATTTGAGTATCACAAAAATTATAGATGAATTTAGCATATTAATTTACGTTGTTAGCATCTTAAATTAAACTTAGTTTCAAGCACATATTGTATCATTTCATTGCTTTAATCAGTCATCCTACCCTATTTACCGTTTAAATAATTCCACCGACATAGGTCGGTCTTGAAACAACAGTCCAAAATGCAGGAAATGGCGTGGGTATAGACATTATTAGGCACCAACAACCTCCTAATCACTAACGGATATCGCGGTCTCTTTGATCCTAATAAATCACCGTCCTGCTTTAGGTCGTTTCATTACCTCGCAAGAGGTGAAACTCAAGAAGCAGCGAAATTGATATATTCTGGTCTTTATGAAAACAGTCTGAATTGCATGCACTCACCACGTACCATTGAAGCACGAGTTGTGATTTGAAATGAATATGATGTCTGTGATATTCAATGTCGAAGATGCTATTGATACATTTGATATAAGTAATTCCGACCTTATAAGCTGAAAATGTGAACTGTATACCTTACAAAGCCATTGTTATTTGAAATGTAATTGAAATTTTAATATAGAGTAGGTAATAAAGATACGTGAAACTTGAATAATTCACATTCATTCAGAATGATTTTCTAATATAATCATTAAAGTCTTTGAGGCTTTATTTAGAAAATTTGCTTTCAACTATACATATTATTATTTTTAAGAGGTATTATGTGATAAATTATAAGAATTAGAAGTAACAAGATGACTGATAATTTATTTTAAAAAAGTATTTCATTGTTATCATTTTGCCTTTTATAAATAGTAAAAAAAAAAATACTTATAATACTGTTGAAAGTAGATTGTATGTGTAAAATTATGTATAAACAATAAATTAATTATAATTAATCATTAAACTTAGGCTATTTTCAAATATCTATTCATCTCATTGAACACAAAAAGATATACACATATTTTGCTTTTTATGTGTCAAAATCCAATTCATTTTTTTTAATCAATTGATATTTTAGGAGATTTTTTTCTTTTTAATTTAATTTAGGAACTTTGGATAATTTGAGGTGTTATAGTATATTTTATATTGAAGTGTTAGCTACACACTACATATTAAGAGGATTAACTCAGAATTTTCCAATTCGATATTCCAAATTGCGACATAGTCCTTCCAAATTTGAGTATAACGAAATTATAGACGTATTTAAGTTTATTAATTTACATTGTTGTCATAAATTAAACTTCATTCCATGCATATAATGCATCATTTCATTGCTTTAATCAATCCAACCGCACATCTGGGATCCTTATTTGCCGTTTAATTAATTCCACCAACATAGGTCGGTATTGAAACAACAGTCCAAAATGCAGGAAATGGAGTGGATATAGCCATTATTAGGGCGCCAACATCCCTCCTAATCACTATCGGATATCGCGCGGACTCTTTGATCCTAATGAATCACCCTCCTGCATTAGGTCGTTTCATTACCTCGAAAGAGGTGAAACTCAAGAAGCAGCGAAATTGGTAGATTATGGTCTTTATGAAAACAGTTTGAATTGCACGCACAGACCACGGACCATTGAAGCACGAGTTGAATATGATGTCTGCGATATTCATTGCCGAAGATGCTATTGGATACATTTGATATAAGTAATTCCGACCTTATAAGCTGAAAACGTGAACTGTATACGTTACAAAGCCATTGTAATTTGAAATGTAATTAAAATTTTAATATTGAGTAGGTAATAAAGATACGTGAAACTTGAAAATTCAGATTCATTCAGAATTATTTTCTAATATAACCATTAAAGTCTTTGAGGCTTTACTTGAAAATTTGCTTTCAAGAATTTATATAATTATTTCTAAAAGTTATTGTGGGATAAATTATAAGAATTTCAAATAACGAGATAACTGATAATTTATTTAAAAAAATTATTATGTGATATATTACAAGAATTAGAAATAACAAAATGACTGATAATTTATTTTCAAAAATCAAATTTTTCATTGTTATCATTTTTGTCTTTTATAAATAGCTTTAAAACTTTATTTGTTTTTAATTCTTTTCAATGTCTTATTTATAATACTAGTGAAAATAGATTGTTTGTGTAAAATTATGTATAAAAAATTAATTATAATTAATTGAATGAATTGAATTATAATTATGTAAATTAATTAAACTTAGGCTATTTTTAATTATCAATTAATCACTACGAACACAAAAGATATAAGTATATTTTGCTTTGTGTAACAAAATCCAGTTAATTTTTTTAATCAATTGGTATTTTAGAGGATTTTTTTTTCTTTTTAATTTAATTTTGGAACTTCGACTAATTTGAAGTGTTCGTTAGCTATAAGCTAGATAATAATAGGGATTAACTCAGAATTTTCCAATTCAATATTCCAAACTGCGACATGGTCCTTCCAGACGATGTCGATTAAATATGAGTATAACGAAATTATACACGTATTTAAGTACATTTATTTACATAGTTCTCTTAAATTAGAGTAAATGAAATTTAATTTGAATATAACAATATTATAGACGTCTCTAAGTTTATTAATTTACATTGTTGCTTTAAATTAGAGTAAATGGAATTAAATTTGAGCATAACAAAATTATAGACACATTTAAGTATATTAATTTACATTGTTAGCTTCTTAAATTAAACTAATTCCATGCATGTAATGCATCATTTCATTGCTTTAATCAATCCAACCACTCATCTAGGATCCTTATTTGCCGTTTAATTAATTCCACCGACATAGGTTGGTCTTGAAACAACAGTTCAGAGTGCAGGAAATGGCCATTATAACGGCACCCACAAACCTCCTAATCAACATCGGATATCACGGACTCTTTGATCCTAATGAATCACAGTCCTTGCATTAAGGTCGTTTCATTACCTCACAAGAGATGAAACTCAAGAAGCAGCGAAATTACTATATTCTGGTCTTTATGAAAACAGTCTGAATTGCACACACACAGACCACGGACCATTGAATTACGAGTTGTGAATCGAAATGAATATGATGTCTGAGATATTCATTGCTGAAGATGATATTGGATACATTTGATATGAGTAATACCGACCTTATAGGCTGAGAATTTGAACTGTGCACCTTACGAAACCATTGTAATTTGAAATGTAACTGAAATTTTAATATAGAATAGGTAATAAAGATAGGTGAAACTTGTATAATTCAGATTCATGCAGAATGATTTTCTAATATATCCGTTAAAGTCTTTGAGTCTTTATTTGAAAATTTGATTTCAAGCATTTGTTATTATTATTTCTAATTTGTATTTGAAAATTAAAATAAATAGAATAATAAGATTAAGAATAGTTTATTTTTAAAGATTTTTGTTAAAGTAATAACAAAATCTTTAAAAATAAACTATTCTTAATAACAGTCTTAACGTATATTTAAAAAAGATATTTATAAATATACGTTAATATTTAAATATACGTTAATACGTCTCGTTAAATTTATTTGACTATTTTATACACTTGCTTTTATGTACAATTTTATATAAAATAATAATGGGGAAGGTAGCAATAATTTAGAGCAACTTTTTGTAATATTATGCTCATATTATATAATAAACCCATTTTGTAAATGTAATCTGTATTTTTTTTTTGTTAACTTATTTATTTATATTGCCAGATCATTTGATAATCAAATTTGTACATGCAAATTTGCTGATATTTTTTACTTGAAAATCATCTTTTAAAATAACTTTTCACAATTACTTTCACGGTGATTATTGGAGAATCAATTTCATATCATCAAAGTAATAATTTTTACTTTCCAATTAACCCACATCAATTACCAGACATTCTTTGGAAGCAGCACTTTGCGATGTTACTTCTAACTGCCCATCCACACCAGTCAGAGTGATCAAGTCCCTTTCCTCCTCAAAAAGGTCATTTTTCTATCGACTTTCTACTTATTTCGCAAAATTTCCTGTCTTGGAAGTCTTTCTTGCAAAGCACCCACCTGAACGTTCCCACCACATCAAATACCAGACATTAACAGACAGATGATAAATTCGTAGAAAATTTGTTGAATATGTAGCATGCATCAGTTACAGTCCTGATCACATTCATCAATCAATATTACATCACAATGGGGAAGAGGGCAATAATTTAGAGCATCTTCTGTATCATTATGCACACATTATATAATAAATCCGTTTTGTAAATATAATATATATGCCTTGTTTGTTCTTTTTATTTATTTATTTTTGTTTATATTTTTATTTTATTTATATTTGTGAGATCATTTTGAGAATAACATTTGCACATGCATATTTGCTTTATTGAAAAACATTCTTAAAAATTATTTTTCACGCGTCAGAATCCCTATCCCAGTGATTAGTTTATTATATTGGAGAATCAATTTCGTATCATAAACATTATAATTTTTATTTTATTAACCCACATCAATTGCCAGACATTTGTGAGTGGTTCGGAATCCATGTTAAACTGCAGGTCCGGTCTAATTAGCTTTCGTGTGAGCAAAATGACTGTAGAGCCACAAAACAAACAAAATCCAGCCGTAATCCTTGAAAAGCCCCTATTGATTATCTAATATTTTATGCACCTTTACCCTATGATGATAAATTCTTAAAAATATTTGTTGAATAAATAGCATGCGTCAGTTACAGTCCTGATCACATTCATCAATCCATAATTCACCATAAATGAGAAGATAGCAACAATTTAGAGCATCTTCTCTACATTATAAACACATTAAATAATAAATCTGTTTTGTAAATATAATCTGTATTCATTATTGTTCATTTATTTATTAATTTTTGTCAGTTCACTTGAGAATCATATTTGTTGATATTTTTACTTAAATAAATATCCTTTAAAATAACTTTTAACGAGTCACAATTACTTTCACGGTGATTATTGGAGAATCAATTTCATATCATAAACATTATAATCTTTTTTGAGCAACACTTTGTGACGTTACTTCTAACAGCCCATCCAACCCAGTCAGAGTAATCAGGTCCCTTTTCTTCCCCAAAAAAGGTCATTTTTCTAACGACTTTCTACTTATTTTGTAAAATCTTCCTCTCCCTCGGAACCCTTTCTTGCAACGCGCCCACCTGGACGTTCCGTACGTCCTTATAATATGCTGCCTTAATAAGTACCTTATAATATGCCATTCTTTTATTTACACTATGTCATTCCCATATACATACGACTTGATGCCATGGTGCTCCTTGGCCATTTCAGCCAGTATATTCTAGAATAACTGAAAATATTTTATTGTATGATGTATCGGCAGAAACAGACGCACTGCCTGCCCACTACAATCCTGAAACTTACTTCTATTGAATCCCAAATATCTTATAGCCAAGATTCCTTACTTTATGATGATGAATCCATAGAAAGATTTTTGAATACTATAATTACCATACCTCCACTACAGTTCTGATCCGATTCATCAATACATAATTCAGCATTACAGGGAAGACAGCAACAATTTAGATTGCTTTCTGAAACATTACGCACCCATTATGCATCACTTTTTTCCATTGGTTATATCCAATGATTTAATTCGTTTGGCGCATCATAGCTAAATCTTGCACTTGTGCTTTAAAACTACACTTGCCAACCTACCTTATATTATGCCAAGTTTTATTTACAGTATCGCATTCCTATATACATTCGACAATATGAGATTGAACACCATCGTGCCCCTTGTGAATTCAACCAGCGCAATTATATAATAAACCTACTTTATAAATATCATATGTATTTCTTTTTTGTTCATTTATTTCTTTATATTTTTATTTATTTATTTTGTCATATTATCTGAGAATCAAATATGTACATACATATTTGTTGATATTTTTACTTAAAAGTATCCTTTAAAATAACTTTTCACGAGTCACAATTACTTTCACGGTGATTATTGGAGAATCAATTTCATATCATAAACATTATAGTTTTTACTACACAATTAACCCACATCTATTACCAGACATTCTCTGGGAGCAACACTTTGTGACGTTATTTCTAACAGCCAATCCAACCCAGTCAGAGTAATCAAGTCCCTTTTCCTCCTCAAAAAGGTCATTTTCTAACGACTTTCTACTTATTTTGTAAAATCTTCCTCCCCCTCGGAACCCTTTCTTGCAACGCACCCACCTGGAGGTTCCCACCTGGGAATCGATTTTCGGAAAAAAGTTCTTCGTATTTGGGGGAAAAACATGTTTAGCTCTCAGGCGTCTAATGCTTTTGGATTTTAAAAGCTTCCCTGTTTGAGTTGCCTGTTTATTTCTGCAAAGCGGCTATTATTTTGGGCGCATTACTTTCTGGCGAGGCAATCTGTCAGTTTTTGAACGTTTGCGTAAACAAAAGGAAGGGATGGTTAGCATGTACGTGTATGGAACGCCTTGTATGAAATGTAGTAAAGTCTCCTGGGAAAGCATTATTCTTACTTTAAAAAATGCTTTAAAAAAATAAATGCACAGGCTTTCCAATTAGAATACTTTTTTCAAACTCCTACTTCATAAAGTTGGTATGTATAGCAAGATTAAAATTTGATAATTTAATGAGACACGAAAATGAATCTTTGTATGGTTTTTTAAATTAGAGACAGATATCTACAAGGGTAATAATAAAAGTGATATATCGAAAATACTCAAATTTGGGGCATTATTAATTAATTTTTCTTGTCGCTTTTCGTTTCAGAAATCGGAAGGAGATTAGTTCAAAATCCGCAAACGATGCTGAAAGGAAATTACTAGATTACTAGAAGAAAATTGCATATCGAGAGTACTAATAATAATTATATATCTACTGGGGTAATAATAAAATTAATATAAAATCCTGTTGAAAATTCTTTAAATGGTGTCGGGGTTTGGTTTGGTTTGCCGCTAAGACTCTTTCAATGTTGAGTGGAAGCCTTTTCGATTGGGGTAATATCCTTTCCCCCATGCTAAAGCTGACTCAAATCAATACAGTATGACATCTTTCTCAGTTAAAGCTCATGAAGCACAACATCTAAGTAAGAATTAGATAAAATATCTATGTTGGGGATTTGTACGGTAAAGTAAGCTTAAAAAAGGTCTTTTAAATTAGGTCGTGGAGTCGGATGTATAGCTCCTATTTAGCTTATGTAGCACTCTTTTAAAATGAAAGCAACTTCGATTATGATAATATCTTTTTCACATGCTAAATCTGATTCACATTAATACAAAATGACATCTTTTTCATTTAAAAGCTTGGGAAGCACAATATCTAAGGGCGAATTAGATATAGCTATGTTGTGGATTAGTACGATAAAGTAGTAAACTGAAAGGCCATTTAAATGGAGACGAGAAGTTGGAACTATATCTTCCCAATATAGCTTATGTAGTACTCTTTCAAAGTTGTGTGAAAGATATAATAATCTCTTTTTTTCACATGCTGAAGTTGACTGAAATGAATATAATATAACATTTTTTTTTTCATTTTAAACCACATGAATATTTATTTCTCTTTGGGTAGGTTATGTAAATGTAATTAATAGTAACGATAAAGTAGTTGGCTGAAAACTCTCCTTTCATTGTTGAAGGATAGTATGATGTGTAATCCTTATGCAGTCTGTGAAAAGTATACTTCAAAATTGCCGAACAAGAAACTTTGCTTGAAGTAAAAGGCACATTTTTCCCATGATGATCGGAATTCAAAAAAAGCCCGATACGAATAATCTCATATTGTGTGGAAATTTACAATTCTACTAGTCTGCTAATAAGACACGAAACTTGCCCACAGTTTACAAAGGCGTCATGTTTCTATGGGTCAGTGTTGTTCTTTGATACCAAACTAATTTAAAATGCATTATTTGCAAGGACTTTCTCTTTAAGCAGACATCAGAATTGAACAAGAGCATTATAAACGCATATTTTTTAAAACATCTGCAAAATAATCGTTCAAACTTAATACCTGTAGCTAATCTCACTTTTTCATTTTTGCAGTTCCACCAGTCGAGGTGCAAATCGAAGAGAAGAGGAGGGCCTTGTCGGCTCAGAAACCAGTGGAGCTGGTGTGCCGAGCAGGAGGATCTGGACCCCCGGCCAATATCACGTGGTTCATCGGGAACCAACCCCTCAAAGGCACTAAGGAGAAGATATCGTCTGAAGGCAACATAACCACAGGACGGCTGATATTCATACCGACAATTGAAGACAGGGGCAAAAACATATCGTGCAGGGCGGAGAACATGCTCATACCAGGCAGTTCTATCAAGGACGAATGGAAGGTGGACGTGCATTGTAAGTATGAGAGAATGTAATTTATTTTATTTTATCAAAAACATATATGTATCTTAAATTATTTTAACAATGATCATTTTTATATGATCGGTTTGGCTTAACTCACACATGGTGTTTGTCCATTTAAAACTTTACCTTCAATTTCTAAACTATTTCATGATAAATAATCAAACTAAATTTCGTAAGTGACAGTGTATAGATATATAAATAAAATTATTTCGGTAGTAAAATTTCCAAGTTTCAGAAATTTGAATTTGTGTTGACTTATCTTGTCTAGGGGGCGGTTACACATTGTTTTGATTACGCTTTTCTATTGCATTCCGATTATGATTCTGGATTTGACATTTTAGGTTACAGGATGTGCCCTTCAGAAAAGGTTCACTCAGTCAGATTTTATAATATCATTCTTTTTGAAGGAAATTTGGTTCGCTCAGTCAAATTTAATAATATCATTCCTTTTGAAAGAAATTTTGTTCGCTCAGTCAAATTGGTGAGAATGCAGCTTAAACGACTTTAGATCTGTAAAAGTTAGGGTCTGATAGGCGTGTGGTCTTGATTCAGTTTGTTTATGGGTAGACTAAATTATTTCTTAAACTTAATAAGCGATGTTTAGCTACTATATATTTATTAAAATTGCAAATATAGCACTGAACAACACATGACACACAACTCACAATTATACAACAGATACTTACAAAATCATCTTAAAAGCAGGTTCGTTTTAAAGGTTTTTGTACCCCCTTTACTGCCTGGAACTCTTCACTCGTCTCCGCACACTGCCTTTTTTCATATTCCCTCTACCATTATAAGTTCCAGAGTCTAACGGGCGAAAAAAAAAAAAAAAAAACGTGCAAAAGTCAAAGTCTAACGTAAGGGCCAACTCATCCTTTAAAGAAGGATCTATCAACCTTGAACATTTCTATCTTGTTTCGGAAAGACATGGGGGATCCTTACTAGACCAGAACGCGTGACTAATTACGTTTCGTTCAAGTAGCCGAATGCGCTGAAAATTACACGCATGTTTTTGCTCTTACAGTGAGTAAATTAAAAAAAAATATCAATATTTTAACATTTCTGATATTAATTATTTAATAGGTTTCTCTTAGAAAAAACATCTAAATAAATTAATGATACTCTATTAAACCTTATTATTTTAAATTTTTATTAGATGTGTTGGATTATCAACTTTATTCCTAGGGATTAAGTTATCTTCATGTCTTTGAACACACCATTCTTTATCAATGATCTGTTGAAAGACATGTGGCAGATGTTTTAAATTCCATTTTTCATATTGCCAAATTTGCATTTTATAGTAATTTATATCATTACATTAAACATAGATTCAGTTTCTTTTAAAACTCAACAGAATAAATACAAACAACGGAAAATAACTTCTAATTAAATAATTTAAATATTGCTGTTTAAATGCCCATAATCTAATTAAAATTTTAAAATTAAAATATTAGCATTACTGGCTTGCGGTATAAATTACTGCGAAAAACGTTAATTGCATTTTAATGGGTTCCAAAACCAACATGCTTTAAAATCTTTAATAAGATAAAAGAGTGGAATTCCATCGTAATTAATTGAATTTTTCGAGCAATTAAATGGATTCCCATGAATCAATCACTAATTACATTTAACTACGGAGCTGAATTACAGATAAATTTCATTAAAGATTTGCTTTATTTTAAGCGTAATAAGCTAATTAATTCAATGCAATGGCCATTAAGTATAAAATTCAGTATAAAATTTGTAACTTGTTTCTTATTATAAATTTTAATTATCTGTTATTGATTGTGTTCGTCCGTTAAATTAATCCATTTAAATGGTAAAAGCAACAGTCTTTTTCTTGCTGGATTGGTAAAAGATATGTTTCTTATTATAGTCTACATTTTCGTAGTATCAGTCTTTGTTCATTAGCTATATTTTTGTTCATCTTAAGACATTTGTGGAATTTATTGAGTCATGTGGAATAACAGTGAGGTCTATAATCGGATTAAACACACGCATAAACTGTTGCCACAAACATTAAGCAAAAGTATTTAATGACAAGAACGACAGTAATTATTTCACTTTAGTTAGTTTGTGAACATGACATTATTAGGTTTGTTGCTACCCGTTAAAAACGATTTATAAGGCACATCTGTTGCATACCGTATCTAAAATGCTAATTGGCAGATCGAAAGTAATAATGATTAATCTAATTTTGCTAATCCAACGCGATAACAATAAAAGGTAGTATTGTATTAAACAAACGTCCTAAGTATTTTACTTTTATTCACATTCCTAAATACCCGCCTCGTGACTCAATGGTAACCTGCGTCGCTAATGAGCATTAGGAAGAGGTTCAACCCGCTGGCGACATTGATGTAGATACTGCTTCAAAAAACGAAGAGAATCTGTAATGTTTGAGATGTTCACCTTCTTGCCTCGTTAGTCAGACTACCTGATGGGAGGGTACCATGTTTTCTTTCAAAAGATATTTAAATGCTGGTTAGTTCCCATAAAAGCACTCCGTGGCATGATGGCCAATTGGTTAGTGTTCGAGCTTTTTTGTTGCCATAGGCTTCAGGTTCGAATCCTGGCAGTGTCATGGATGTTTGTTAGTGGTCCGGAATCCACTTAATTTTCACATTTCCACATTTCAAAAATCGCCGTTATCAGTTTTATCGTATCACAAAGCCAAGCGTAACTCAAACACTAATGAATACTTTGACGTCAAATTTCATACAGATGCCAAGGACAGTGCCAACAAACTAAAAAAAAAAAAAAAAAAAAATGAAATACCATATTCCCGGGAAATTTAAATTGAAATACTTTTTTGTTAGGCTTTTTTAGGTTTTACTTTTTGGGCACAGTAGTAAATCATCAATTTGTGTCCAGGCGTTTCGTAGCTACATGGTGGAAAGTCATCCTTGTTTAATTGATGGTTAATTGGCGTGCAGCCAAACAAGGACCTAATTCCCAATGGTGGCAGGTGTTATCGTTAATACTTTAAGAGAGAGTAGATTTGTTGGAAATAATACAAGAGTCATTCGTAGTATTATCCCTAAAGGTTTTCCCCTTATGTGCCCTTATGTTCTACGATAGATTCCTTACTCTGAATATACTAATTGTTCTCGCACTGTATCACTCACAGATATTCTTGCATTCAAGCACATAGGGGACTGTAATTGTTAATCACACTCACACACCACAATAATAATTCACGCAATGTAAACTTAACAAACTCTTTTATTAACGTAACAGTCACAGCCATAGCCATTCACGGCCCTTCTGTTTCACTCTTGCGATCTTGCACAACACTTAACACTAGGAGTTCTGCGCACGCAGACGCGCATACAGATACCTTTTTCTCCGCTAGGGGTATTCACGCGCATAGGCGCGAACATACCATCCGGCGTTGTCATGTTCACATTCAATCACTTTTAAAGTTTAAATATTCACAAAATTCTCAAATTATTCACTATACACTGGTCATCACAAAAAATACACAATATAAACATGAATTTTCTTTAAAATATTCATAAAATACGCTGATCACAAAAAAATACACAATATAAAAATCAATTTTCTTCATTAACCCTAGGCAAAGGTACGACGTTAATTACTGGCCTTTATATATGGCATTTTTATCTTTTGAAGTAACCGCTCTTGTTACTTTATCTTCACCTGGATGAATTTTAATAATTCTGGCCGAATTGCACTAATTATTGAGTTCATATGACAGTTTAAGAAAATTCAGATAACCATCCATTAAATGAAGTATATGTACATATAATTTTCGTACAACACCAATTTTAAAAATATATTCCTTTCTTTATTTTTCCTTTTACCAGTTGTTCCCCAGCTGACCTTGAAACTGGGCAGCAAGCTTCGCCATTCTCACATACAGGAGGGCAAGGACGTGTACTTGGAGTGTGCCATCGTAGCGAACCCTTCTGTGTCTGAGATCGGATGGAGATTCGAGGACAGGGAGTTGCATACCAACAAGTCCGCTGGCATCATTGTCAGCAACCAATCTCTGGTATTGCAGAGCGTGCGCAGGAGCAATAGGGGGAGGTACACGTGCACTGCTGACAACTCGGAGGGGAAAGGGGAGAGTGCACCCCTCTACCTCAAGGTGCAATGTAAGTACCCTCTATAATCCTCTTTCTTGAGATTGGTCTTCTCGTCCATGGGCATTACATATTATAAGTTTCAGAAATCTATTTGATGTACAAGGCACTGTAAACTAGATGTTTAATTGATGGATGAGCAGTGTATACATCTTTGTACATGAACTATGCTTGTCTATTGAATAATCAAATTCAATTATTAGACATTCAGCCAATGGAAATTGAATGCACTTTAGATAATATATTCAGAAACCTTACTAAATGTTAAATTTTGATATTCAAATCTAATTTATCTTGAATGTTCAGTTTCAATATTTTTGTTCCGTAAGGTTACTAAATGAATATTTTTGAAAATTCAATTATCTTATCCTTGAATATTCAATTTCAATATATTTGTTCTTTTACTAAATGATCATTATGAAGATTCAAATCTAATTAACTTTGAATATTCAATTTCAATATATATGATTCTTAAGATTAATAAAAGAATAGTATGAAGAATATTTAATTACAATATGTTTGTTCTCTAAGGTTAGTAAATGATCAGTATGAAGATGCAAATCTAACTATTATTGAATATTCAATTTCAATATATATGCTCCTTAAGGTAACTAAATGATCAGTATGAAGATTCAAATCTAACTATTATTAATATTCAATTTCAATATTTTTGTTCCTTAAGGTTACTAAATGATCAGTATATAGATTCAAATCTAATTATCCTTGGATATTTAATTCCAGTATCTATGTTTCTTAAGGTTACTAAATAATCAGCATGAAACTTCAAATATAATTACCCTTGAACATTCAATTTCAATATCTATGTTCCTAAGATTACTAAATGATTATTATGAAGACTCAAATCTAATTATCCTTTAATATTCAATTTAATATGTATGTTCTTTAAGGTTACTAAATGTTCATTATGGAGATTCAGATGTACAATTCAATTCCCAGTATCAATTACCTCCGAATATTCAATTTTAATATTAAAATTTAATTACTTGAAGTTTATGCAATGGATATGAAGAATCCTGATTTTTTATTGGTCATGGTTCTCGATCATTTTTCATAGATAAATATGAAGTAATTAGAAATTAATCAACGTTCGTGTAGAATGGATCCTAAAAGACCAGTAGGCGTTAAAATTTTAAAATAAAATGTTATTAGAGGCTGTCAATTATTATAAGCATGCTTTTTATTTTAGGCAAGAAAAGGTAGACTTATTTATTTTCGTTTTCTGTATTTGCATTTGAACTTTTGATAGAGCTATATATTCAGTAGTCAAACAGGCTCATAAGTCCAGTAAATAATCTTTATATCAATATAAGACCATCACATTTCATACCACCAACCCTAACCGTTAACTTAAGCATCTGGTTTAAGTTACAGATGTCTAGTTATCAAAAATTTCTAGCAGGAAAAAAAAAAAAACTGCAAGTCATTTTTATATGAAAGATTCAGATAGGATGTCTACTATGTTAGGGATATGAATTAGAGTTTGTCAATATGAATTTCCGGTAGCTATACTTCAGATAAAATAATAATATGGTTCAGTAATTAATAATTCAGTTATAATGATATTACAGTTGTTAATAATTCAATTATTATGATTGGATTTATCAGACGTATATATATATAGAATTACAAATCCCGGAAAATCCACTGGAATGCCCTAAATCCGATTATCAAATTAAATAAATTCCGAAAAAATTTGTCTATGGTTGCACACATTTAACTAAAATCCAAATAATTAGATTTTGGATCTCCAGATTCGTTGGACTCTGATGCAGTTCGGGTTTTAAATTTCTAAATTTTATTAAATTATTTAAAATTTATCAATTAAACATTTAAATTCAATTATTCCGGAAGACATAATTGAAAGGGATATATATACATATAAAGGAATTATCCATAATATAATTATGATATTTACACTACTTATAACGTATCTTATTAAAAAAATTAACGCATGTCATTCTTAATATTTAGAAAAATAGTGACTCATATCTACAAAAGTCTATGAATATTTTTTTTTTTTAGAAAAGTGAATAAATAATAATGAATGTTGTCGATTTCTATTAATCAATATAATTCACAATTCATTTGTAATTTCTAAAATTAACTCAAATTATACATGCATATATAGTTGATTTTATATTATTTATGTATGATATAAACGATTTATATATGATATACAACATTATACATTACATATATTTATTATGTTACATATGATTATTTTATATTATTTATCTATGAAAATTTTTTGAATATCTTTTTTAAGAAAAATGAATAAATAAATAATAATCCATTTTATGGTTTTCTATTAAGGAATATAACTCACAATTGATTGATAATTGCTGCATTAACTCAAATTGTACAGTATATTAGTTGACAGATTTATGATTTAATAGTCAATTGCATGCTTATATAAAGCATTTGTATGAATGACTGGGTTTCAATTACGTTTAAAAGTTTTTTAGTATAAAACCAAGCCAAAAACTAATTTCATGTTTCATTCTAAATCATAAATGTAGCTTATTTAATTAGTTTAATTTAAGGAAAAAATATATTTTATTCTCGTAATAATATTCTTGTAATGTTAAATCGCAGATGCCCCAGTGTGCAAGTCAGACCAGAAACTACTGTACGGTGTGGCACGTCATGAGCCAGTGAAGGTCACTTGTGAAGTAGAGGCTGATCCTTCCAGAGCCAACTTCACGTGGAAGTTCAACAACTCGGTGGAGAGCATGGACGTGTTATCGTTTGCGAGCGAGGACAGCATCAGTATCGCAACTTACATACCGAGGACAGAGTACGATTACGGTACTCTACTGTGCTGGGGCAAAAATTCGGTTGGGACTCAGAAAGAACCCTGCGTCTTTACGGTCATACCAGCAGGTGAGTACACAACTTATTATATTATTTTTTTTCAATTCCTTCTATTAGCTCACAATCTCCCTATATATATCTTATTCAAATTTACAATCGTTCATAAAATACTTTTCACTTCATCCACTCAAGTTCAAATACATTTTTTTTTTTGAACTTGTAGTGGATGACACAGAATGTTAATACAGTTTTTTTCAAATATTAATTCATTCATTAAATTAAATTCATTAATTTTAGTTTTTTTTTTAGATTTAAGTTGCATGTATCTACCAATAGATGATGCCAGATAAACTTAAAAAAAAATGAATGAAAATTATTTATAAAGGACTTTCTGCAATAGAATTGTCCTATATTATTTGTTTAGTTTTGAAATGCATCTTCACCTTTAACTTTAAATACTCGCATAATACATTCAATATTCGCGTTAACCTAACTGATAAATAATAACCTCTTGAGATCAAAACCCTTATGTTTATAATCATTTTTTTTTTTTATCAATTTTGAGATAAATTTTTCTAAACGTTTGTTTACAAATAATTGGTAATAAATCCAATGCCCTGTGAAAATTTCCTCCAAAGATTTTCACCCTCTAAGTCTAATGTCTGTTAACTGCCATTGTCGAACAGGAATCTGTGTTTTCAGCCAAACATGGTCTTCGTTGGACTTTCTTACATAGACGTTATGGTAGTCTATGTAAGAAAATCCAATTCTTATTTATCAGGGTCATTATACTTTCTGGAAAGGATATATATTTTATTCAGGCCTAGTAGTTCATTACCTTCTAAGATATAGATAATCACCATGATATGGATAATGATATCCCTCGACTCTTTCAGCTATTCGGTAACTTATTATTACATTGATGCAACTGTTTATTGAAAGTGTCATATTTGAAATAACTTATCAGGATAGTTAACCTCTCGGCGTTAATTCCTGATGCATTCAACTCTCAAATAACTCCTTCAAATAAATACTTCGTCCTTCGCATTTTAAAATTTTGTTGAGGATTTCTTTAAAAATTGGTCATTAGAAATTTCCGCCTCCTCCCAACAAAAAAAAAAAATCTAATCCATCTCTAAATATCTCTAGAATATCTCTTGAACATAAGATAATTTACGAGTATCATAATTAAGAGTATATATAATTCGTTCAAAAACATAAATCCAAACAAATGGAAACTCTTTTAAATGTGTTTTTTTTTTTTTTTGTATTTTCTGTTAAAGTTGAATAGTTCTGTTTTTTTTTTTTTCTGTTTGTAATATACATGAGGACCTAGTGTTATTCATGCAAACTACAAAGAGCCAAATAATAAACAAAAGGGACATTGCCCTTCTGGGGTGTTTTTAGATATACATGTTCCATATGTAGATATCGTATGGAAGGATACCCACGTAACTACAACCAGACTCTGTCAATTCGAGAACGCTTATACACGTTTTCTCGTTTTTGAAAGCAGTGTCTGCAACGAAAGCCATCAGAAGATTCTAACCTCAGCAACCCTTCCATCTATCTTCTGTGTTAATACTGGGTCTCAATTCAGACTATAAATGAATTCAGAATATAATTTCATCAAAAATAGAGACCTGAGGATCAATTGGCTAGCTTTCTAGACTTCGTACACACTGGTCTGGAATCCTAGCGCTGACATGGATGTGTGTTGGTTGTTTGGAATCCAGTTAAAAAGTTACAGCCAAATATTATGTATTTCTCTCACATTTCATTAAGTTTGGGAGTCAATAATTTTGAAACAACGACTACAATCTTCTTAGCATTTATTAGTAAGAAATTCATTCTTTCGGCAATATTAAATATTTCATGTAATTCAAAGTTTTAATGCTTACAATATTTGTATACACTAAATAAAATACTAATCTTATAAATTGTGATTCAAATCAAAATAAATAAAAGGTTATCAATTTAAGCAAAAACAATCCATTTTTAAATCAAAAAATATCTAACCAAAAAAGAATATATTTATTAAAAAAATAAAATTTTATTTATGTTCCAAAATTCCCCATAAAGTAGTAAAAAAAAAAAGAGTTCATTTTTTTTTTACTTTTATTCAATTGCCTCACTTTATGTTAAATACATTAACCTATTTTAAAAATAAATAAAGATCGCTTACGTTTTCAAATGTTCATCGAAAGAGATCACTCTCACTCAAAACTATAAATCCCGAAAAGAAATAAACCATATTAAACTTTCCTACCTCAAAAAAAAAATTTCTTGCATTTAGTATTCTGTGCTATGATTATTTTCTGTTATTTCTAAAAATTCTTTCCCATTTATGCATTTTTAAAGAGGGAAAACTTTTGGCGATTCGTCAAATAGGTATTGCCCCACCAACTCGAAACTACTTTTTGATATTTGCTTTTTCACATCATAGCGATGAATTACTTTCAACTTCTTACACCATCATGTTCTCATCTGGTAAAAAAGAAGAAATGACGAGTGTTTACACTATTAATATTTTATTTAACAAGCTTCAAGCTTTTTCCAGTGGCATGGATATTTATTTTTTTGCTTCCTTCAGATGGAACTCGAAAAATTTTTTTCTATCAATTTTTTTGCTTGTAGAAAAAAACACGAGAAAAGCGGAATTGTCCTTTTTTTTTTTTTTAGATTATGCAATAGAGTAGATTTTAGTCTTTTAAAAAAAATTATCTTGAATTTTTAGTATACTATAAAAGCAAATAAATGATTACCTAGTTGCATAATTTATTTTAATCTGTAATGTCAGGAATTTATACATAAATAATTATGAAGATTGTACCGCTTCTACATAAAATAAAATATTTTAATTAACCATTTGTAGAACTATAATAAAATATGACAGAAATAATATTTTTGTGAGTAGTATATAGATATATGAAAATTAATTGAAATTTTATGCGAATAGGATAATAAATTTATTTTATTATTTTCCTACATAACACTTGACAATACATTGATGTACTGCAAGAAATACATAGACGATGAATGTAGAATCCATAAAATAAAATATTTAAATATTTTGTATATATAAGAAATGATTGGTTTTGTTTGTCGCTCAAAATATCAGTTTGTGAGAACTTTTTGGCTAATTAGACGGGAAGCTACAGTTTAACCTGGATTCCGGACCAAACAAAAATCCATGACACACCCAGGAATAGAACTTGAAGCATGTGTTAGCTAGTCTAATATGACTGTAGTGCATTGGACGTTAGACTGAGAACCCTGGCCAGTAAAATGAAAGCAACTGTCTCGAAAGCTTCCAGTAGGCAGACTGTCTTTGCCCACCATGAAACTGTTGCGCCAATCTAGATAAACGGGTTTGCTTCTTCGCTCTACGGTCATTTTATGCCCGCGATAGCTAATTATACAGGAAATTACAGTTTAACGTTGACCCTGAACCACTAACAATCTCCGTGCTAATGCAAAGATTCGAACTTGAAGCCTTTGGTACCAAAGCCAGAGCTCTAGACTGTTGGCCATCAGGCCGCTTATTGACCTGGCCCACCATGGGACTGTTACGCCAATGAAAAAGAAATAAAATTCTAATCATTTAAATTGTGATTCCACGTCGCAGTAAATAAAACATTAGTAATTTAAACCAAATATAATATTATTTTTTTTTTTTTTAATCAACAAGTCTCTAACCAGTAGAATATATTTATTGAAAAAAATAAAAACTTTATCTCAAACAATATTTTACTTATATTTCAAAACGCGCTCTAAAGTAGTTTTTTTTTTGTTACTTTTATTCAATTGCCTCACTTTATGTTAAGTATATTAATCCTCTTTTAAAAATAAATAAAGATTGCTTACGTTTTCAAATATTCATCGAAAGAGATCACTCACACTCAAAAGTATAAATCTCGAAAAGAAAATAAGCCACATTAAAACTTTCTTACCTCAACTTAAAAAGTATTTCGTGCATTTAGTATTCTTCTCAATGATTATTTTTCTGTTATTTCTAAAAATTCTTTCACATTCATACATTTTTAAAGGGAACAAACTTTTGGCGATTCGTCAAATAGGTATAGCCAAACCAACTCCGAAACATCTTTTGATATTTATTTTTTTCGCATCATCGCGATGAATTACTTTCAACCTCTTACACCATCATATTCTCCTCTGATAAAAAGAAATAAGAAATGTTTATACTATTAATTTTTATTTAACAAGCTTCAAGTTTTTTTGCAGTGGCTGGGATTTTTTTTTTTTTTTTTTTGCTGCCTTCAGATGAAATTCGAAATTTTTTTCTATGCAATTTTTTACTTGTAGGAAAATAACATAAGATTGCGGAAATGTCATTTTTTATTAACTTTTTTGAGCTTATACTGTACTGAAATGAAGTAAGTTGCAGTTTTACAAAAATTAGCTTGAATTTTTAATATGTTGTAAAGGCAAAATAAATTATTACTACTTGAATAATTCATTCTAATCTGTAGTGTCAGAATTTATGCATAAATAATTCTGACTATCGTATCGTTTCTACATTAAAATAAAATATTTTAATTAATCATATGTTGATCTATGATAAAATATAAAAACAATGACTTATAATAATATTATGTTACTAGATATATGCAAATTAATTGAAATTTTATGCAAATTTGAAAAATAATTATCATTTTTTACTTTATAATACCTGACACATCATAAGGTCTGTATTAAATCCATAAAATTGTGAATAAAAAATACATAAAATACTACATAAATTTAATTTTTTTTATATAGGGAGCAGATATTTGCAGTAAACCGGCATTTATATTGGGATTCTTCTAGTCGCCAGAGTTAAATACAAAACTCCATTTTGTATCGATGCATATTAACGTTCTTGTATTATATTCTAATATGACTAATATAGGACTGCAGTAATAATATGACTGTAAATAGTATTTTAATATAATACCATGGTTGAGTGTTAGACGTAGGGCTGAAATCCCTACCACGTAAAAAAGAAACATCTCTTGTCTCGAAATCTGCCAGAAGGCCTTATGACCGTGGCTCCCCATGGGCTGTTGCGCCGCTCACAAAATTCAAGGTATTTATATAGTGATTCCTGTCAAAGTAAATAAAACATTTGCATGTTACTCAAAAAGCGGATACTATTTTTTATGTCCACAAATCTCTAACCAATCAATTACATTATTATTATAAAAATAAAATCAATATAATAAAATAATGTTTTAGTTATATTCTAAAACTCACTCCAAATTAGAAAGAAAAAGACCAGTTATTTATTATTTTAATTTTTACTTTTATTCAATTTCCTCACTTTATGTTAAAT
>BPLR01004893.1:0-35088 GCA_021605095.1 Caerostris extrusa | reverse complement strand
AGTTACGTATTGCTGGGAGTACTTGGTTTTCAAAATATTTGTATCGAAAGGGTATTTTCCTGTGAGTCTTCTTAAAAGTTCGTCAAGACCCAGCTTAAAAGAGCTGAACAACTCATAAAAATGGTTCATTCCAATCTCAATGGTACTTGAAATGTGTGTTCTCTTATATATTGTAGATTGGAATGAGGAAATGTTGTTCCATCTTAGTGTTAATTGTCTATGTCATGGATTTATGATCTACCAATTGATGTCTGGATCATTTGTTCACTCTGCCTTATTTATGCTATGTATGAAAAACTAGGAAGCCAGAATGGAGAAAAGCATTCACCCACAGTATAAATAATTCTACCAATTTCTCCTAATGAAATAAAAATATGAATACCTATAAAGTTTCAATATTAATTTTTAAAAATTTTTGGGATACTTATCTATTAAGTTAATTATTATGATGGCATTTATTTTTAGTGTAATATATTGTTTATTTTTATTATTTGTCAAAACCTAATTGTTATTGTTAATGCAATATTTTCATTAATTTACAGGCTTTGTTTCATGTGACTATATATTCGAATATCCGACTGCTTGCTGTGAATGTGATTTACCTAAACCAAACATCAATGCTGCATGGATTTCTACCCAATATACCTTCTCCTGAATTACAAATACATCAGATAAAATAGATACTATTACAAGCTATATAAAATCTAACACTTTGATTCATTCAAATCTGAAGTAAAATTGCATAAAATATCATGTAAAATTATTTTAAACATCATGTGAATATATTGTGTATATTTATTTTTTTATATAGATCTTTTCCATTATTTTTTGTTTTGAGTTCACATTTTTTATATTTTGGTTCATGTCAAAACAAAGTTTAGACAAAATGATCTCTACCTTTAATTTTTTTCGTTGAAAGGATATTGTTGTGTATAAGCTTTCATTAATAGTGTTAAGAAAATGTTTTATAAGTTATATTTGTTCTTTATTTAATTATTTTTATTGCTATTCATCTTTAAATTGTTTAATTTGTCTGAATTTAATATGTTAAATGCTTTATTCTGCAAAGAATTTTCCAAATGTGTACTTATAAGGCAAGAATAAAGCCCATTTTATGAATTAATGAATTATATTCAAGTTTTTGGCTGTTGGACTTTTTTATGAAATTTGTAAAATCTCATAGGCAGAGTGCACCTATTTACTTTTACTCTGTGGATGCCTTGTAGAAGAAATATGCAACTTTTAGGATAGCCCTGAAATTCTGTAAAGAAATGTAAAAGATATTGTTCCTTCCAAATTGATTTTAATGTTAAATCTTATATATTTATCACTGTGAATTTATTAGCAGTGTGCATTATTCCTGTGCAATCTTTCAAGATGTATGACAAATGTAATTTTTAGGTGGAGAATCAGGAATCAAGCATTTTTAAAGAATCAGTTCTAAACTTGACTCTTTTTTTTTATAAAAATATTTTATATTTTTCTAAAATTTTAGAAATTAATATTAAAATTGAATGTTAAAGAAGCTATTTTATTTGGATGATCAAGACACATCACAAATAAAGTGTGCAAGAGCTCATTCCATTAAAATAAGATTATATTATTGGGTTAGCCTTTGATAAGGGCAGTGTGGTTCTCACAGCACACCTTTCAAAACCAAAAAACGTGACAAAACATAACTTCTGACAAATTGTCAGAGAAAGTGGAGAATGCATATAGGCTGCTGCGAAGATTTAATGCTCACTTCAAAGCAATTCAACTGAATCCTTCAATACTACAACCAGTAGCAAAAACAGATACTGCTTTAGCAGTATACCAAGTAAAGGAAATACTTTCAGCACTGAGGCTGATAAAAAAATTATCAAAGCCAAAGAAGATCTTAAATATGGTATTCTATTATTTAAGGGGGAGGGGATTGAATGTATTACAAATATGGCATCTTTGTGCCAAAATGTATAATTTTGTTTTGCTTGTCTTCTGTTCTATAATACTTTGGTACCTGTTAATTTGATACTATTATTTTTTGTAAGATTATATGCATTTTTTTGTAAGTACCTAATAGAATGTCATTTAAGTAAGTGCCAATACTACTGTTTAAAAATTAAAAACTTTGTTATGCAAACAGTTTTTATAGATATAAAAAGGCCATTGAATTTATTTTACAAATTCTCTTAAATCCATTAGTAAAGATTATAATGCCATAAAATATTTTTAAAAAAAATCAAGAGTTGGTATAAGAAGTCTCAGCTGGGGTCTCAATATATAACATACTCCAATCTCATTTAAAGTACTAAGAAAAAGAAACACGCTGTCATTCCTACTTCTTTTGATGCAAATGCCTTGACAAAATCTAAACTTATCATTCCTTCTAAGATCAAAACTAAATACCATATTACAGAACGACAAAAAAAACAGCAACTGTTCTCACAAGATTAAGGATAAAGCACCACAAAAATGTGAAAATTTCTGCTGGTGGAATTAAAGAAAAACCCAAAAATGTGACAACTGCCCTGATGACTTGTTTTTGTTTGTCTAATCTATTCAGATATCTTAGCTAAGATTTTTGGGGACAACAATGCAAAAGAAATAAGTATTCTAATCTCATAGAATGGGATATTTCTTTAACTTTATAACTTTCACAGAAACATACTACTGCGCCCAAAAGTAAGACCAATTTTTTTTTTTTTTTTTTCAAAAACTCTTTATTTATTCTTCCAAAATTTATTTCATCGCCTTCAAAGTAATCATCCGGACACAATGCACTTATGCCAACTTTTTTTTTCCCAATCCTCAAAGCATTCTAAAAGTCATAGGCAGGGATGGCCTTCAAAACGCGCGGCGATTCACGTTGAACATCTTCAATCGACTCAAAATAGTGTTCCCGAATGGTCTTTTGAGTTTGGGGAATAGCCAGAAGTCTCACGGTGTGAATATGAGTCTCATGGGTTTCATTTTTTTGAAATAGTCACAAAGAATCAATGCAGTGTGAGCTGGCGCATTCCATGTTTTTCGGTACCGATCGGTATTTGAGGCCCAAAATGGAATTGACCGATCCTTTTGAAATTCCAAACATCATCAGCAAGGTCTCTAATTGTAAATCGGATGGTTTGCAAGCACCAAACCTTTTTTTGGAATTCGTCGGTTGAGGTTGGTGGTCGACCGAGGCTCTTCGTCTTCAATGCGTTCTCTGCCTTCTTTGAACTGTTTATACCACTTCTAAACATTTCTTTCCGATATATAGGAATGCTCATCGAATGCCTTCTGCAGCATTCTATACGTTTCTGCAAACAAAATTTAATGCAAGTTCTTTGCTCAATTAATTCAACGTTTCAAAAATCGCCGGAATCAGTTTTAGCGTCTCGCAAAGCCAAGCGTAACTCAAACACTAATGAATATTTTGACGTGAAATTTCCACACAGACAGTGCCAGCAATCTAAAAAAAAAAAATTGAAATTCCATAAGCCCCGGGAATTTTAAATTGGTGTTACTTGTTGTACACAGCAGTATAATGCTGAATACTTTTTTTTTTTTTTTTTTAATTGCGTTGAAGACTGGGTCGTATCGACAATGTCTCTGTGAGCATCCCCATACAAACTAGGCTTAATTCTTAAACCTAGTTTGTATGGAAAAAACGCTCCACACGCTGTGTGGGCAGTACCGACGAACGCTGTTACTTATTGAGCACGTGTAGTTTTAAATAGATGCCCACGGATGCGGGTAGCACTACCCCATAACGTTCATATTAGACCGGGACCTAAGGTTTAAAGTAAATTCCGAACCATTACTACTACAAACATCCATGGCCAGAGCTCTATCCGCACTCGGTCTTTACGCCACCAATGCTGAATTCTGATCTGTTTCCATGGCAACATATTTTTTTCTTCTGCGTTCAGCAGCAAAGCATCACGGGTTTTTAAATTTTATTTACTGTGTTCAGAAACAACGAGAATCGATTTGTGGCGTTCTACGCTGTTACAGACTATATACCTTTTATAAATGTATCTTCAAATAGATCAGTTTATTTAATCACATTAAACATCCAGGCACCGCCGGGACTCGAACCCGAAACCTGTGTTACCGAGCGCTAGCCACTCGGCCATTCAGGCCCTTTATATTTAATATATAAACATATAAAAACAATTAATAAGCAGAGTTGAAGTAAAGGCTCGAGATAAATACAAGTAAACAGAAATAATTAAATAAAATACATCAACACTGTGATATATATATGTGTATGCTAAATGAAGCATGTTGTGATGGGTTCTAATCTTTATAAAAAACTTAGCACGGATAATAAATAAAAAAAAAGTCCAAGAACACTTATTTGGACATTTATTCGCAATACCATATATATATATATAGTACTTGTAACAATAACTAATCAACCATAACACGCAACATTTACAAAGAAACAAAATTCACATAATAAAGATCTTTGACTACGAAAATAAAATATGCAATAAAAATTATCATATTTTCTATGAAATTAAATAGACCCGAACAAACCCAATGAGCCGAACGCGTTGATCTTAACCAATACATTTTTATTTTTGTTTATTTGTCATAAGTGTAGAATTTCTCCTTATTTTCGATTCAATGTTTTAGAATAATGTAATTCCTAATTTTGCTAACAATTTGAATGTAGGCCCCTCTGATCTTGAGGTCCTAGGCTGAAGCCTGTTAGCGTATAGGAAAATCCGGCCCTGCATATATATGTATATATACACACACAGTCCAGTCACATTAATGTGACCACCACCTACTTTCGACGTCAATGTGAAATAACCAATCACAAAAGGCAGGTGACATCACATTGTAAATATAAAGAATTCCACTTAATGCCACACTCCACTTAAAGCCAGAATATATAAGAGTGTATATTCTTACTTATGACATATGGGTCTCGAACTGGCCGTTCTAAATACTGATGATTAATCTCTTTGGAAAACCGCAAAAAGGTATAAAAGTAAAAGATCCCAAATTCCTGCTCTAACCACTCCCGCTGTCACCGCTTTCACTAATTCACAAAAGGCTGAAATGCTTGCAGACTCGTATCGAGAACAGTTCTCGAAAAACAATCTCTCCGATCCGGAAACTGAAATGATGGTCTTCAATACCCTCTCGAATTTCTTCAACTCTCCTCGGCCTACTATTTTCTATTCTGCTAACCCTTCGGATATTATCTCCTATATTAAAAAAGCCCCTGGAACTGACAGTATTACTAACAAAATGCTTAAAACTCTTCCCCCTCTCTCACCATACTTAGGCTGGCCCATATCATTAACAATATTTTTCGACTAGCTTACTTCCCCTCTACTTGGAATTCCGCCAGAATTCTGCCTATCTTAAAACCTGGTAAGATCCCACTAATCCTACCAACTACCGTCCTATCTCGCTTCTTTCTACATTTTGTAAACTGACAGAAAAAATTATTCTTGATAAATTCCTTGATTTCACCGATTCTAATAATATCATTTCTAATTCTTTTTTTCTAATAATATTCGATTCTCATAATAAATTTGGGTTTCAGGAAAACTTATCCACCACCCACCAACTTTTAAGAGTCACCGAAATAATCACCCAGGGTTTTTCTACAAAAAGTTCTACAGGCATCATCTTCCTTGATATCGCCAAATCCTTCGACAGGGTTTGGGTTAATGGTCTAATTTTTAAACTCATTTATTATGACTTCCCTCCTCATTTCATCCACCTAATCAGTTCCTTTCTCACTAATCATTCTTTCGCAGTCTGTGTCAATAACTCCGATTCCTCCCTTAGACCCATGTCTGTTGGAATCCCTCAAGGCTCTGTCCTTGCTCCACATCTCTTTACACTCTTTATGAATGATATTCCACAAAACATCTAACACTACACTTAGCCTTTATGCTGATGACACAGCCATCATTTCACAACACCGCAAGACTAATTTTCTCGTCAAGTACCTTCAAAATTACATTCATCTTCTTGAGTGCTGGCTTACTAAATGAAAAAAATCAAATTAAATGTTAATAAGACTGAAGCAGTCTTTTTCTCATGCAAACGCATTCCTTCTCAAACTATCTCTATCTACCGAGGGAATGTTATCTGGTCAAAACAAGCTAAATATCTCGGTATTATTCTCGATAAAAATCTCACCTATCTTCCACACATTACACACATCCGCGAGGAGTTCAATAAACTCATTCGTATCCTCTATCCTTTAATTCGCCGTAATTCTCCAACCACCATAGACATTAAACTTCTTTATAAAACTTACTATGAGGCCTACAATAACGTATACTAGCCCGGTTTGGGGATCCGCTGCTAAGACCAATATTAATATTATTTGCCGCCTGCAAAATAAAATTCTTCGAATGATCATTAATGCCCCCTGGTTTTTCCGTAATAGTGATATCCACCATTCTCTCAAATTGCAAACAATTCCTCAATTTATTCAAAAGCTTGCCCATACCTTTTACTCGAATCTTCCTAACATTCAAAACGATTTAATCAAAAGGCTCCCAGATTATGACATCCAAAACCCCAAAATGCTAAACGTCCTCGAACCTCTCTCATAATTGATTCCACTTCCCACCCTGACTTGTTCCCGCCTTATTTTACCCCATGCGTTTTCGCTATCATTTCTTCTTACGTTGTACTTCTACTTATTTTTTAGATTAATTCTATCTGTTTACTTGTATTTATCTCGAACCTTTCTCTTCAACTCTGTTTATTAATTATTTTTATTTGTTTTTATATGTTTATATATTAAATATAAATAAAAAAATGAATAAAAAAACCTTCCTCCGAATTGTTTAATAAAAACCTTCCTTTTAATTCGATTTGTTTATATTACTTCAAAACTTTATATGTCTCTTTCTCTTTTAATTCGTTATATATATATATATATATATATATGGGCAAGTCACCTATTAGTCTTTATCTGCTTTGTGTTTCAATGTACTATCTCATAACTTCAAAGGACTCGCATCAGCACAAATCATATGACAGGTGGTCACATTAGTGTGTGTGTATGTAAAATATAAATAAAATCTTAAACTATATTGCTATCATAATTTTTTTAAATTTTTGTTAAGATTCCTATTAGTCTTCACCATTCTTTTCTTGTAAAGCCTTTCTTCATCTTTACTACTTAAACAAGATAGAAAATAGCATCTGCTTGCGCAGCCAAGGTGCTTTTCAGCATGCCAAATCATCATCTGCGAATTTAGGAACACCTTCCTTACCACTTTTAAAAATAATACTGCTATATGTATGTTTGTTTAACAAAAATTTTAGAAGAGCTGGCAACTGGCGTACCGATTACGGAGTATCAACGGAAATACCCCACAACCTCCTCATCTTAATAAATAAGTTTAGAATTCTAATGGCTGCTTAATTAATGTTAGTAAAAATTCAAGATTAAAGTTTCTAAAAATTCAATGTATGGTACTCAAAAAAAAAGAAAAATACTATTTATAAAAAAAAGTAAGATAAAAAATAAAAGAATTAAAAAATTAAGTTTTAAATTCGGTACAATTAGGGACCAGTTGTCGATGCCGTAAACTATTTCAAAACGTAAACAAACCTCCCAACCCTATGTTTACAAATCGCTGATTGGAAATCATGCTGAACGGTGAGAGCCAATAGGAGCATCTGAAAGGTAAAAATTAGAACAAAGTCCCCACAAAAAAGACCCAACACAGAACCTGTGATTCTTTTTTATTTATAATTTTATTTGGTTTTCAATTTTATAATTTTTGCTTGGTTTTCAATTTTATAATTTTTGTTTGGTTTTGATTTTATAATTTTTATTTTTATTTTTATAATTTTTATATCTAATCCTTTTATTTCCTTACAAAAAAAGGGGTAAAAAAAGCGTACGAAAAATAAAAATAAAAACCTAACTTAGTTACTAGTCGGAAAGTCATGAATGAATTTAAAGCACAACGTAGCAATAAAAGGGAATAGAAAAGGAACAGAGTTCTGATCTGAACCCTCAACCTCGCGGTCAAAGATCCGAATCTTTACCTCTGCGCCAGTTCGTTAAAATTACATTTACAATTAGTTTTTAAGCCAAAAAGTAATCGTCAGATACGCATTGAGATAACTTCTCAATGAGCAAGGCTCACCCCATTACCTGAACTCGCTTGCGCTTGTTCAGAGTAACAGCCATGGTGTTTCTTAAGTTTAGGAAAACACTCATAGGAGACGTCGTAGACTGCCCGTGGTCTTTTCTGTGAGCTTTTCACCCCAGGGTGATAGGTTGGCAGTCGACGGATTAACTCATTGCTAATCTGAAGACATTTTTCAAGAAAATTCTTTGAAATTTTGATTATATAATTAGGAATAGGTTCGACGTCTAGATCTCTATGGATGATCTTACGACGAACGAACATGGTGCGTCAGCAATCATAGCCAGGTGTTTATTTTGGAAAACCTGGAGTCTCTTTATATTTGTCAGTGAGGTAGAGGCCCAGATAGGACTACCATAAACCAGGATAGGTCTAATGATAGACTTGTAGAGCAGAAGCTTGTGTTTGATCCCAAGCCTACTCTTTCGAGAAATTAGGCAGTGGAGTTTATTAGCTCGCACCAGTTGCTTTAGCAACTGTATTTTTAATATGGGAATTGAATGATAATTTTGGGTCTAGAAACAACCCCAGGTATCTATATTCAGTTACCCAGGGGACGGGCTGGCCAAAAAGAGGATACTCCCTAATGGAGAAAAAATGCGATCTTCCGAGTAAATAGCATACAGGCAGATTTCGTGGCATTAACTTTAATTTTCCAGGTGGTTAACCATTTTTCTAAATTGTAGACAGAATATTGTAGGTCTTTAACAGCAAGCTGAGGTGATTTGTTCTGTGTGGCTATCGCCGTATCATAGCATAGCAAAAGAGAGAGGTTTGTGCGTCTCTCGGAATATCTTTGATGTTAGAAGAGCTCATCGCCTCCTTCACTTCTCGGTTCGAGTGGAGAAATTCAACCGCAAACCAGCAGCGTCGCAATGCTTTTCCTGCAATCTGTTTCACCATTCGTCCAAAAACTGCAGTTACAAAAAAGATGCCTAAAATGTGGGGAGAACATTATATTAAGGACTGCCATATCAAAAGAAAGAATCGAAAATCAAAAATGCATCAATTGCCATCAGATGGGGCACCTCGCCACTTGGAGAGGATGCCCAATGTTCCCAAGCCACGCCTCCCGGTCAATCAGAACCAAGAAGCGCCAAGGACTGCCTTCAACAGCCGGCCAGTCACCGAGGTGTCTCCTATGCAAGTTTCTTCAAAGGAACCCCGAAAAATACCATACCATCGGTCTCAGAGCAATCTATTTCTAATAATACTAATACTGCTAACTTAACTGCTGATTCTGCTTCTAAAGCTCTGTACGTTCTTTCTGAACTCGTAAATATTTTTAATATGATAGGAGGATTAAATAACTTCTATAATCAACTTAAAAACGCCAATAGCCCAGCTAATAAGATCCAAGCACTATTTAAATGCTTTAATTAATTGCCTCGTTGCTTTTTAGTTCATTGTTTTTTAATTTTGCCATGTTTTTGATTACTCCTCCTATTGCTTCTCCCTTTTTGTCATTTTTTCTCTTTTACTAACATGGACATAATCATTGCTCACTGCCTCTTTTTACCAATGTGTTTTTATTTGCCATGTGTTTATCTAGCCAGATTAGGAGTTCAGGCCATAATCGGCCAAGGTACTTCGTAAAATAGACTGACTGACTTTAGAAGAGCTCATCACTAACCCTTGAACTGAAAAACTAATCTACCTCTCCTACCTCCGTCCTATTATAGCATATGCGAGTCCGGTCTGGGGTTGTACGGCGAACAGTAATTTCCTTGTAATTGAAAGGCTAGAAAATAAAATAATTCGAATGATCGTTAATGCACCGTGGGACTTTCGCAATAAAGACATTAAACACTCCCTCTCTATGCCTTCTTTCCGCGAATACGTTGAAAAAATAGCAACCAACTTTTATGATACGGTAAACTCCTCTGAAAATGCAGTAATAAATACTGTGAATATTTATGATTACGATTTATCGCTTCCTTCTAGCCGCAAAAGACCGAGGTTCACTATTAACATCAATAAATAGCTGATTTGCAATTCTCTCCGTGTTTTTAGTTTATTTCTTCTCCGCCAAAGTTGTTTGAACTACTCGCCCACGCTTTCTCCGTACCAAGGTCACATGGACTTCGCGCCGATGTCTGGTCTACTGTCTGCCAACGTTTGCTCCGTGATGGTTATTTTCATGCTTCTGCTTTGGTGCTCAGTTTTTATTAGGGTACTTTTTCTTTTTATGTTTTATTTATTATTTCTTCTAATGTTTTTACTTTCTTTTTTTGTTCTCTTTTAACTCTGCTGTGATTTTTAATTAAATTAACTTGTTGATCTCAATTTTAAGGACTTTAAATTGGTAATGGGCTTTGACCCACTGCCACTATATTTCATTTTACAATTTGGAGGTGTGGTCGCTGCGCGACCAAGGCACTCCGTTCACGTGCTCCGATTCACACAATTTTAGAAGAGATAATAAGGCCGTAACCGGCCAATGTACTCCGTGAAAGTTGAATGATGATTTAGAAGAGATAGTTAGCAGAATCTATCTTTAAAGGACAGCTGGTTGAGGCTGTCCCGGTGTTAAAAAGTTGTTTGTAAAGAGCAATTAAACCGTGCGGTAGATGCTGGAGCACTGTTGTTAATGTGTCGACGATTGTCGCGTCATGTGACTCGGATTGAGCCAATAAGGGTCGAATAGATTTTACCGCTGTTTTTCTTACGACTTGTTCTTTTGGCAGGGGTCCAATTTTTTTTTTCATTCTCTTGTCTGTTCTATGTGAAATGTCTCTGACTTTGATGAAATCTTAATAAGTATAAATAAAGGGAAAAAAAGTATTCTCATTCATGTGATTTAAATAATAAAAAGCACAAAAATAAATTTATGACGAAAGAAGACAAGAATAGAACTATATGATGGAGCATTGGAGAAGGTATGTAGCATCAATGAAATGGATGAGGTTGGACATCTGATGGAGTGCGTATGGAAATAAACTACTGCCAAGAAATATGAAGCCATCCATGCAATTATAAACAAAATGAGTAAAGAGATACTGACATAAAAAGTTTTTATGTTTAATTCTAAGTACAATATATATAAAAGGAATAAATATTGTTTTGTTTTTAAAACTTAATTCTTCAATCAAAGAATTTCGAAAATGCAATACTTTTAAATTAAGTAAAAAATACATATTTTGCTTATTTAACAAAAGAAAAATGTTTTTAATATGAATAAGTTTCAAATTTATTTAGCTGGACACAAATACTAATATTAATAACCAAGCATTAGAACAAAACTTTAGATGTTTGTTGGAAGTAATACAACCTCACATTAATTATCTTAGGGATAAATTTAATTGATGCATTCGTGTACTGTATCCACACATTTGTGGGAACTCTACTATGTCCTTGGAAAATAAAAACTCATTTATCTTGCTTGCTTGCGTCCAATACTTGCATATGCGAGTCCTATTTGAGGATCTACTGCTCCGTCGAATTTCGAGATCATACAAAGACTTGAAAATAAAATACTACGTCTGATTACAAATTCACCTTGGTTTCTCCGAAATGAAGATATCAGGCATGCTCTTTCCCTCCCAAGTTTTAAGCAATTTGTATATAAAACTGCAAAAAATTTTATAATTCCATTCGAAATATTAATAATTCTGTTTTGAATAATCTAAACAACTATGTTTACGACATTTCTGATTTTAAAAATCACAAAAGACCTCGCGTTGTTCTGAATATTATTCATTAACGTTCCGATATCCTCTTTTCCGTTTACATGCAAAATTTACATGCAGTTTCTCCACTGAGTCACAATTTCCTCCAATCGTTTTTGTTTGTTTTTATTGTTTATCTATTTTTTCTTTATTACCTTCTTGGAATTATATTATTAATAGATATTAATTAATAATACATATTAATTAATAAAAAATTCGACTAATTCATTTTTAAATAAATTAATAATATACTTATATTACTCCTTTTCTATCTAATCAATGGGCTTAAAGCTTAAGAAACTTCCCTCACTCACAAAGCAGGAGATAGAGGTTGCTAAGCAAACCAAGATTCTCCGTCAATCTGGCAAATCGTGTCGTGAGTAATACAATATGTTCACAGAAATAACTATCCTAATAAAATTAGTTTATAATATAAATCAAAATCAAACCAAAGAAATATTATTCCATTGTCACAATTTTTTTAAATATTTAAATTATTTTAACAGTCAAACTGAAATTTTTTTATGAAATGAAATCAAATTTGGAAATTAACATTTTCTTTGATTAGAAATTAACATTATCTTTTTATCTAGTCAATTTAATTAACATATTAATCCCATTAAATTAATTTTAATTACAATTATTTTATTCAATTTATCTTAAAAATTCAAAACTTACATGAGCATAAAATATTTCACACATTTTAAATTTATTACATAAATTGTCTAACAAATATTTATAATCCATATAATTTTATTTCAATTTTGTTGTAAAAATAATACATTCGTTTTTGCTTTAAAATGCATTGGCATAAATGGGTATATGCATTGGTATGGTTAAAATGCATTGGCACAAAAATTTGGTATAAATTGATATTTTTGTAGATTCTTATATAAATTTAGTATTTAATTACGAAATTATATTACATATATTTAGAAGCAATAAACAATTAATGAATTCAATAAAAAATAGCAATGTAACGTGAGAAGGAGAAATTAAAAAAATTAAACACTTTTTATTTATTTAAGTGAAATTAATCCATTATATTAGTAGATTAGATCCATTTCAATAATCAAATATGAAAGGGGAATGTAATCTCGGTTAGTCTGTGCGAATTCCGAAACGTAAGCGCTACAAATAAGAAGTGATTTCGTTCTTTTCATCACTAGAAAGTAAGCAGTCGAAACTGCCATCTAGTAGAAGTAACTGGAACTTCACTGGGAGTAAAGCGATTTCTGGCATATAGGTGTGAATTGGTTGAAAAATTGTCTTCTCTGGCGCTTGACGCTTCGCTCTTCACGCGTCTGTGTGAAGGAGACTTAATATTTAAAAAAAGAATAAACAAATAAAAATGTTTGTTTTGATCCGCTTTACTTCTCTTTTCACGTAGCTGGAAACTGCAACTTGTTCAAAATTATAGAGTATTCAGCCGATCACTTTCTAAGTTTATTTATTTTTAGAAAATGAATGGTGGTTCTTTCATTTCAGATCTTTCGTTCTTCGAGCAGATCCGTTCTAAAAGACCCATTCGTTCGCAACCAACCATTTGATGGTTTCGTAGCTAATGCATTTAATTGATTTAATTCGATTATTTAATTTAATTAATTTGATTGAATGGATTTTTTTATATAGAAGTTGGATTTATATTTGTAACCCAAATAATTAATAATGAAGTAATTCAAAGAATAAATTATTTATAATTTTCTACTTTATGACAATCATTGAATTGCTTGAATTTTGTTAAATTAAGTAATTAAATTGGATTTTATTGTGTAATGTATTATGTATATACGGGGCTGAATTTTCCTATAGGCTAACTAGGCTTCAGCCTAGGGCCTCAAGATCAAGAGGGGCCTACATTCAAATTGCTTGCAAAATTAGAATTACACTATTCTAAAAACAGTAAACACTAACACACTGAATCAAATATAAGGAGACATTCTACACGCATGAATAATAAACAAACATAATAAGTCATTTACAAACTTAAAAATGAGAGGTGAAAGGGCCTCATAAGTGGAATAGCCTAGGGCCTCTTTTCATCTAAATCCGGCCTTGTGTATGTACTCTTAAAATGGTCTACGTGACGAAAACGTTGGAAATTGCAAGATTTACAACGCGACGCTAGGTGGCGCTACTAGTGTAAACTGCCTTCCTTCTGCAGATAAGCTGTTACTACCGGAGTGTTAAGATCAACTCCGAACTTTGTAAATATTACATCTTGTTAATATTAACTAATTATGTAAATACATGAATCTTCAATAAATATCTGAACTGATTGATAAAGACTTCTTGTACCAGAAAGCTCCAATTAAAGAATTTCAAGAACCACCGAACGCAAGAAACTTGGATAGTCTTACGACGACGACGATTTGTAGGTTGACGGAGCGCCTTTGGTTGCTAGGTAACCGCCTAGCTCCTTCTTTGCATGTGAAAGGGAAGTTACTTTAGCTTTAGCCCATTGCATTAGAAATAAACAATTAAAATAGAGATAATGATATATGGAGAAGAGAAAGGTTTTTCTTTTCTTTTTTTTTCAATAAAGTATTTAATAATTATTAATTATAATTTAATAATTAAAATAATAAAGTAAAAAGGGGATTTTGAAGAATTATAAACTGAACGTAGTTTGACAGAGAACTTAAATAATAAAAATAAAAATACTTTCAATAGGTTAATCTAATTCAAAAAGGAACACAAGTTAAAAATAACAAAAACGTTTCAGAGCAGTTTGTTAAGAGAGAATGAAATGGTAATGACGGGGGAAATCTGCGAATCGTATACAAGGTCAGTTGCAAGTGAGCGATGGAAGAGCAGACAGAGTCTGGGGGAAACGAAAATGTTTCGACTATTCAAGTTAGATAGTCTTAGTAACAACATTTTCCGCTCGCCAAACCAGTTATTAGACTTTAAAATTGTTTTTTAGAATATTTTATGTTATTGCTCGCACGAGTGATAGCTCTATCATCTGGATAAATTGCAGTCGAATTTTGGAGTTAGTAGGCATATGGGAAACACAAATAGAGAAAATAAGGGGAGGGGGAGCAATCTCACTTATCTGGGGAGTGCCTGCCAAAATATTTCTAAAAGTTGAATGAGTTTTATTTGCTTTAACAGAGAATTTCTATCGTGAAGGTCTGACTAGATTAATTGAATGAGCGAAATAGGAAAATTAAAAATAATTCGTTTATAAAGTAGGCCGTTAATCCAAATAATATCGAACGCTTTCTGGATATAACAGAAATAGTTTTATGATATAAAACAATAACATTTGAATTTTTAAAATGCGGGACAATACCACACATGCTGTTATCACTCCATAACACAATTTTAAATAAACTATTCACGAAAAATGCTTATAAAGTTTAACAAGTACAGTATAGTTAGAGAAATAATCTAAAACACTCGTATATGCTTATAAGTTTCTCCAAAAACGATTGTAACAAAAAAAAAAAAAAAATTTAAAAAATTAAAAAAAAAAAAAAAAAAAACGCTCATAGTTGCACCCTTACATGGCCTCTGTTTTTCCAGCTGGAAATGGAATGTTCCAACAGGACAACGCCCCTTGGCACAAGGCTAAATTTGTGTTGGAGTGGTTCCAGGAACATGATGCTGAATTCCAGTTAATGTCCTGGCCGCCTAACTAAACCGGATCTCAATCCGATAGAACACATTTGGGATGTCCTGGGACGGCAGCTCGGAGTTCAAAGACCACCAATTCGCAATATCTCGGATTTGCGTGACCGTTGCTTAAACATCTGGTACAATCTGTCTCCGGCCATCTACCAAGGACTTGTGGCATCCATGCCAAGGCGGGTTGAAGCTGTGTGGCGCGCCAAAGGTGGGCCAACTCGTTATTGACAGGTGGTCATGATGTTTTGGCTCTTGAGTGTATATCTTGTTCAAATTTTCAATGTTCATAAAATACTTTTTATTCATCCACTCAAGTTCAAATACATACATACAACTTGTAGTTGATGACACATGTTAATACAATTTTTCCAAATATTAATTCATTCATAAAATTTAATTAATAAATTATATGTATTTTTTAGATTTAAGTTGCATGTATCTACCAATAGATGGTGCCAGATGTAATTAGGAAAATTTCAACTTTATTTGTAAAGGACTTTTCTGCAATATAGTGAAAAAAAAAGTAGGAATTGACTTTTTAAAAAATTTTTTTTTTTTTATCACTTGTTTTTTTTTTTTTTTTTTTTTTTTAATATTAATCTCAATCCGATAGAACACATCTCTATCATTGAAATATTACAATTTTCATTTTTTTTAAATACATATTGCTTTCCTACATTGTTTATGTAATTTAGTTTTCCATTTATTTGTAGTAAACGATAACCAAGTTTCTCACGGAATATAATTCCAACGTTTATTTGGCGAAAGCAGAACTTGACAAAAAAAAAAAAAAAAAAAAATAGATTTAGCCCATAAGAAAAATTTTCTTCAATATTATAAATAGTAGATATTTATATAAAAGTTGTGCGATAAAACAGTATAAGGTCACATGAACTTTCCCTCATTTTTATCTGCTTTTTACCTGACAACCACCTAACCTGTACGCCTAACCACCTAACCACCTAACCTGTACGCCTAACCACCTAACCTGTACACCTGTACGCCACCTAAAATCACTAGCGCCACCAGTTTTAAAAATTCTGGAGAGATATAAGTACAAAAATTCAGAACTTCTCTCGGTTTCAATTGTTGATTTTTGCAGTCCTAATGAAGATTGCTACTCTAATTTACGTTCTAAATTAGTTTATATAATTAACTGCTTATATATATATTAACTGTAGTTTATAGCCGATGGTATAAACAGACGCTTTTGTCCAATCACCACTCCGCATATTTACTGAAAAATGTGACACCCATATTTATCATACTAATCAAAATTGAATTACTTTATAGGATGCAAGCAATGACTATTTGAAAGAAGTGTTTTGTATTACATAAATATTTAAACACACACATATATATAAGTAATTCTGTGTGTAAGAGAGACACACTGAGAAAAAAATAAATAAATAAAGAACAAACTTAGCTGAGTTAGGGAATAATTTTTGTAGATAATTAATAAACATTAAAGACATTTAGAATTAACTGTGTTGTCAAAATTCTTCCATGCTATATGATGATTGAAGAAAGGCTTCACAGGATTGAAGAAATTCGTATTGTTTAGTAACTACTATAGACAATCCTTAAGCGGTTTATGTTACATCTTTATTCTACAGCAAAATTATTAAATTTATCATAGACCTTAAACCCCCTTTTTAACACAAAAAAAAAACATTAAACTTCACAAAAACATTTAAATACATGAGCAAACGAAAATCGTCTGCTCTTTTGCTTACTGTAATCATGAAAGTGAAGAGATAAATTCGACGACGACGACGATTTGCTGGATTAATGGAGAACCTTGGTTGCTTAGCAACCTCTATCTCCTGCTTTGTAAGTGAAAGAAATTTCTTAAACTTTAAGCCCATTGATTAGATAGAAAAAAGCAATATAAGTATATTATTAATTTATTAAAATATTAATTATTCCAAATTTATATTAATTAATAAAAATAAATAAATAAATTTAAAAAAAAAAATAATAATAATAATAATAAAAAAAAAATCTGCATATATAATTCTTTTTTAATATTATTATTATAATTTCAAGTAGGTATTAAAAAAAAATAAACAATAGAAACAAACAATAACGATTGGAGAGGAAATTATGACTCAGTGGAGAAACTGCATGGTAATTCGGAAAGGAGGATATTGGAATGTTAATGAATAATATTCAGAACAGCGTGAGGTCTTTTGCGATTTTTAAAATCAGAAATGTCGTAAACATAGTTGCTTAGATCATTCAAAACGGAATTATTAATATTTGGAATGGAATTATAAAATTTTTTTGCAGTTTTATATACAAATTGCTTAAAACTTGGGAGGGAAAGAGCATGCCTGATATCCTCATTTCGGAAAACCAAGGTGAATTTGTAATCAGACGTAGTATTTTATTTTCAAGTCTTTGTATGATCTCGAACTTCGACGGAGCAGTAGATCTCAAATAGGACCCGCATATGCAAGTATTGGACGCAAGTAAGCAAGAAGATAAATGAGTTTTTTATTTTCCAAGGACATAGTAGAGTTCCTACAAATGTGTGGATACAGTACACGAATGCATCAATTAAATTTATCCCTAAGATAGTTAATGTGAGGTTGTATTACTTCCAATAAACATCTAAAGTTTTGTTCTAATGCTTGGTTATTAATATTAGTATTTGTGTCCAGCTAAATAAATTTGAAACTTATTCATATTAAAAACATTTTTCTTTTGTTAAATAAGCAAAATATGTATTTTTTTACTTAATTTAAAAAGTATTGTATTTTCGAAATTCTTTGATTAAAGAATTAAGTTTTAAAAACAAAACAATATTTATTCCTTTTTATATATATTGTACTTAGAATTAAATATAAAAACTTTTTATGTCAGTATCTCTTTACTCATTTTGTTTATAATATTTGTAATTGCATGGATGGCTTCATATTTCTTGGCAGCAGTTTATTTCCATACGCACTCCATCAGATGTCCAACCTCATCCATTTCATTGATGCTACATACCTTCTCCAATGCTCCATCATATAGTTCTATTCTTGTCTTCTTTCGTCATAAATTTATTTTTGTTCTTTTTATTACTTAAATCACATGAATGAGAATACTTTTTTTTCCCCTTCTTTATACTTATTAAGATTTCATCAAAAGTCAGAGACATTTCACAGAGAACAGACAAGAGAATGAATGAAAAAAATTGGCTTTTTTTGGTTTCTGTTACATAATTGTTCAACAGCAAAATTATTAAATTTATCATAGACCTTGTACCCCCAAACCTTTCACAAAAACATTTAAAAATAAGAGCAAACGAAAATTCGTCTGCTCTTTTTTGCTTACCAAAAACATGAAAGAGAAGAGTTAAATTCGAATACGGGTAACACAATTTATACCAATTCATAATTTAAAAAAAAGTGGTAGGAAATGTATTTCAAGAAATTTGATTTTTCAGAAATTCGTTCGTAAGTAACTTTGAAAAGTAATAAGGAAACGACACTCAGTGACACAGGTTTGGGCACGAGTCCTAGTAGTACCATGGATGTTTGTGATGGCTCGGAATCCACTTTAAACTGCAGGTCCCAGTCTACTATGGCTGTAGAGCGTAGTGATGACAACCCTACCCCCGTAAAAAGAAAACATCTCCTGCCTCGAAATCTGCCATCAGGCAGACGGCCTGTCCCATGGTGAGCCATGGTACTATTGCGCCACTGATGATGAATAAGATGAAGGAAGAATGTAAAATGCTTGTTTAAGTTTATTTTCATTCAAAGTTCTAAACATTAAGAAAATGGAGGGCACCCCGTAGAGGAGGTCGGCCACCAAGCTCCGGAATCTGTCGCCAAATTCCCGTCGCCAGGAGGGCGATAAATGAATCTCATGGTTCACGTTAACCCTAAAGTTTCAGCGGGAAAGTGGGGAAATGTGCAGTATCTTTTGTCATTGCCCTTTCAAATGTCTTTTTTCATCCAAAAATATTTATATTTGCATGTAAAATATATGAAACTATTTTCCTTTACATATTAAGAGTGTAATATTGTTTCTTTTGGCCGACTGTACTAGACCGTTATTAATGGATTTAGAAAAGTTTATGAAATAAATACAAGGACTTTTTATTCAACTCCTATATCTATAAAAACTTTTTTTGCATAATAATGTAAGGTACTTACGTATTAACGGTACCTTGGCTACAGTAGCGCCAATAAAGAGCACACTCGCTAACCGCAGCTACAGATTTGGCGTAAATCTACACTTAAAACTTTTGTTCCAAATAATAAAATATATATGAAACACTTCATTTAAAATCAAAACGCTTTCAAAATATTTTTATTCCAAATAAAGATTGGCGACACTTAAAAACCGCCAAGTCTGTCGCCAAGGTACTGTTAATACGTAAGTACCTAATGTAATTTTTTTCAATTTTAAAATAGTATTTGCACTAGCATAAAAAATCGTTATAATCTAAATCTTTTTTAAAAATGTGTGTCTTTTGAAAATAACAGTACTTATTTAATAAATATACAATTGCCAATCTATAGCCAAAGAAAAAAAAATAAATAGTATCCGTTTTAGTCACATTTACTAAAATTTGTAATTTGATATGTGTTTGGCATTGATAAAATTTAATTGGAATTGGAATTGGTGGAATAGGGTTTGTTGTTTGATAGAAATTTTACTTTCTTGAGATTCAAATTAATATTTACACAATAAATGTTCAAACTATATAAAATTGATAAAATTTATTATCACATAATACAAATGAAATAATGCAATGCATAATAATGTATTTACTGAAATTATGGAAAATTTAGCACTTTGAACTAAAATATACTGATAGTTAAGAATTTCAGATTTTTTTCGTATTTTCAGAGTGTTGATTATAAATTCGTAAGAAATTAATTTTCATTTTCTTTCATAACTTAATTGGTTTTCTTTTTATAGAAATAAATAATCGTACATAGGATGTATTTATGCACTTTTATTCATAAAACAATAGTGGAGTTGAAGTTTATTTTATACAAAGTATTGATAGTGTTACTGTGGCTCTGTGGTGATATCTGCATTGAAAATAACATTTGATATGATCACAATAAAATTACATTAAATTTCCTCTATTTTGAATTGTTAAACTGTCAAATATAAAATTTTGCATTTATTCTTAAATGCGATTTCTCTGTTGTTATTGTAAAGTAAGAAATTTAAAACATTTGATTTTTTCGCTAAATACAAAAGTACATTTTCAGTGTGATATTAGTAAGAAGGGGTGGAAATAAAGTAAATTTTGAGTGACATATTAAGTAAACGTAAAGAAATTTTTGAGCTATCATTTGGATATTTTTTAATAACAGCAAAATCTTGAAAACAGATAAAACTGGATTATTTAATATTTGATAAATAAATTTAGGAAATAACTGCTTAAAATATGCTAACCTTTAAGGGACGAAATACAAATATGGGCTACTATAAACGCAAATATAAATAAGTATAGTTAAATATCCTCTACTAGTTTTCCTAAATACAGCATTTAGGTTCCTGGTTGTTAAAGGATGGTATTGGACTTTGGAATATATGGTTTTCAGTTACTTGCCAAAAAGCTATTATAATGTTATTTAGCTGGAATTTTTAAATTTAAATAAATATTACATATAAATTAAAACTGAGATATCTTGTGTGTAAAACAAGAATTGAAATTATTGAAGTTAATTATTCTACAGCTTATGATACTTTTAATAATAATGATTTGAAGAAAAATTATAACTGTTGCAAAATGCTATTAATATAGTTACAATAAAGTAATATTTATATTATTTTATTGTGTAAGAAAATTATTAAACTAACTTAATTAACAGAGCTAACAAAACCAAATTTTCCACTTTATGTCGTATCAAATAACTATAGTCTGCTCAAAATGTGGAGAAATATGGATATAATTAAGACTTCTTTCAAATAATTAAAAAATATGGGTAGTGTCCAAGAAAGTTTTTCTTTTGAGATGTCCATATAATGAACAAAAGAGGTTAGTCTTTTAAACTTATGTGTAATACTACTAAATAAATAATTATTTTCTTTTGTGCAAATTGGGTTTCTTTCTTTTTTTCATTTTTTTTTTAACAAAATATTTCTTTAAAAGTATTTAAGAGTTAATTAACTATCTTCAAAAAATTTTAACAAATGTATAAATAATGAGTTGCAAAAAATATTTTGCCAGCTTGAATGTCTCATAAATGTAATTAAAATTTCATTAATAAAGATTTGTGAGGTTTGTACAGAATGCTTATTTTTTGACAGTTTGAAATGCAAATTATAGAAACAAATTTTACCAACAACAAAAACAGGTAAAATGCATCAAAATGTAATTATATCTGTTTTATTTGGTAATATATTAACTAAATAATTACAAAAAGTTAAAGATAGTTGCATTATTAAATTATAATGAAAATTTAATATTTTAATTACATTTGCAATTAATTTTTTTCATTCAAGTCTTAGAACTTTTATAATGGCAACAGTGTTCACAAGGTAAACAGTCTATTACACATTTAATAAAAATGCTTATCTTGTCATTTAATATTAATGTATGCAATCATAAACAACTTGGGACTATTTATGGTATTTATTGGGAGATATCCAAATGGAGTGCACCCGGTTACAGTTACTGTTTACGTGCTACAGTTTGACCGTTTCTCGCGGAGTTGTGTATATGTCTAACCTTCTTACATTAGTATTTTTTTGATTACTGTAGAAATAACTAAACATTTCTGATTAATTGTGGCAAAAAAATATATATATTTCATAAGTTTTTGAAATTTTATAAGTTATATATACATATAAACTTAATAAATTTCTTTTAAGTAAGCTTTGTAATATATTTTTGACTTTAAGCAACTGAAAACTTTTATTTATTTTGAGTAAAAATGTTACACTATTGTGTAAGATTTAATATTATAGGCAATTTGTTTGGTATTTAATGCTCAATATAATTATTCTGCCAAACTAAATATATTAGCACTCTTGCTTTTTTTTTCCCTATGTTATCAAAAGCATCTATTTATCTGTGAAGAATTTATTTTTGAACAATATCCTCTTTGACAAAATTTGCTGTGTATATTACTATTAATTTTAATTTTATTTTTCTCTTACATTTCTGTTATTTTGATTTCAAGATGAATTGACATTTTGTATTGAATTATATATTTTCTTTTATTTTATGTGATCTCTAGTAAATTATGTAATCATGTAATATTCATAACATAACTAAACTTTAAATTAATTCTACTTTTTCGAAATCTTCTTTATTTTTTTCTTGAAAAATATTGCATTACTTGATAATTTTATACATTGCAGCTATAACTGTACATGTTGTCTTCTGTTGATTTGAATTTTGTGATAATATTAGTAATTTTGATTTAAAAGGTAGTACAGCATGATTGCACTCTATTAACTTCATCCTCTTCTCTTCCACTCCATATCTATCAAGCATAAAAAATAATAATAAAAGGAGTTTATTCAATAGCATTAAAAAGTTTCTTTTGTGATTGGCACATCTGAATTAAGTAGAGAAATTATCTGTCAAAAAATGAATTTTTTAAAAATAAATTTTCTTTTATAAACCTAATCATTATTTTACTAGCTTTATTTGTGATTGCTCAACTTTTCTGTTCATTTTTCATGCAATGCTACAGATTTTTCTTGAGTGTGTTATGTTGAGTGCTATATATTTTCTGAAAATTAATTAACCAAATGTGCAAAACATTTTCCTTCTTTATATTTCCATTAAAATAAAGATATGTTTCCAAAGAAAAAAATATAGTAGTTTTTTTTTTTTTTTTTTGAATAAGTATTTTTTATTGTATGAAAATTGCTGGCTGAATTTTCATTGCTTTAATGATCAATTTTCCGTTAATAGTAATACATGAATTGTATTTTAAAAATGTAACTGAATTACATGAATAAAGAGAAAATAATTACTGTTTAAATGATAGTTTTAAAAGTACTGACGTATCTAAATGGTATGAACAAATTGCTTTAAAAAATATAGGGCTTTCTTATTTATAGGTGATGAGTTTAAAAGTTCCCTTCAAAAATTATATTTTTATAGCTTATCTGATAATTTATATATATTTGTTATGTTGCTTAAGTTTTTTAATATTAATTATAAATATATATTTATTTTTAGTTTAATGTGTTGTTTAACTATATGGTTATGATTTCTATGTATATAATTTTCAGATAAATTCTTTGGATGAAATTGATGTTACTCCTTTTGCATACTGATTGTTCAGAAGAAAGTATTCATTGTACAAAGTTACTATTAAAAATGGGTGCTATTATTGAGCTCCTTATAGTCTGAATACACCTTTGCATGTAGCATGTCTATATGATAAAGTAGATTGTGCAGAAATGTTACAGAAATATGGAGCAGATGTAAGTACTATGAATTAAACAAAATAAAAATTAGTAGGATCTTTGTTAGTTTGCTTCCAAAATATTAAGACCTCTCAGTTTTAAGATGAATGTATCAGTTCACTTCCTAATATATACTATATTTTTTCTGAAAATTTTGGAACGTTTAATTTTAATTTTCTTGCATAGTATCGAAATTGAATTCCAAGTTGTATAGAATATAACAATTACTTATAGATATTATGAATAGTTTGATAGAGCTAGTAGAGTCAATTGAAAATAAATATTGCAATGCAAATTACAAATAATAATGGTGGCACGCAAACATGTTTAAATTGCGAGACCGTCAAATTCTGAGAAGTAGTTGATCATTGAAATTTTTGAGTTGTTTGCAACTATTTTATTTTAGAGTTCTAATACATTTATAGAATAAAACATGAGGTCACTTGTTGTTATTGCAAAGTATGATTAATCATTTTTAATTGCAAACAGCATTTAAACAAACATGCTTAGGAAACTAAAAATAAAATATGATGTATTACTAATTTGGTGATCCCTTTTTGAGGCCTTGTATAGTTAGATAATTATCTTTAAATTATTTCTCCTTTGTAGTTCATTATTACTGTATTACTTGTGTTTAGCCTTAGCCATTTTCTTTTGAAATTTTGTTGACTGCTTTTGGGCAATGTCAACTTAGCTTAGAAATTGAACTTTGTCATCCTGACAAAATAATAAGTGGAATGTTAAATATGATAACTATTTTCAATTAGTATTGTTTTCATGCAGTTTTCTTTTCACTTGTATGATATGTATCATTTCTTCTTCAGATAAAATATACTCCTTATGATTTAAGTTTTGTGGAATTATTTTATTGTTTAATTGACAGTATTAGACAATTTTGTACTATTTATTTATATTTGTTGTATTTTTTTAAATTTCTAAAATTATTTATAAATGTATATGGTTATTTTTTAAGATTAGCATATATGTTTATAATTTCTATGTATACAACTTTCAGATAGATGCTATCAGTCAAAATAAAGTATCTCCTTTGTATGATGCTTGTTATCAAGGTAGTATCGTCTGTGCTGAATTACACTTAAATATGGGTGCTGGTGTTCATACCTCTAAAAATTGGAGAACAAGTGGAATACACGAAGCATGTATGCAGGACAAGTGGAATGTGCAAGGCTATTACTTATATATGGAGCAGATGTGAGTACCATGGATAAAAAAAAAAATACTTGCAGTGATATTTTTAAAAATACATTTTTATTGTCTTACTTTTTACAGTATCGTTCAATTAATAAACTTCTACTGATTTAGAAGAATAGTGCTAACTTTTCTGTACAATTGAAAATTGCATTTTTGAACAGCTATTTACGTTAAAACTTTACAAAAAAAAAAAAATTTTCAACAACATATTTAATCTAAACTGTAGTATATAGTTTCATCCTTCATATTGGACATATTAAGTTTGATTCTCAAATTAGTTCTACTTTAATGTAAATTTCTGGAAATAAATAATCATGTATACTTTCAAAAAAATATGTATAACTTAAAAGGGGGAAAATAAAGGTTACCGTGTAAAGGACCTTTTATGTAAAATTGCAATGAAATTGATTCTGAAATGTAGATTTCAAGGTATGGGGGTATCGTAATAATCTGTTATAGATGTATCGAATAGATTGAAGAGAAATAAATTCAGAGAATTTTTTTGATTCCTACACACTCGTGGGGATGAATTGAAGTTCAATTTTACTTTAATTGCTTTTTATCTTTATTGCCCTTTTAAAATGTAAAAGGTATTTATGTGTTTATTTGTTAGGTATTCTATATATAATGTTATAATTATTAAAGTAAGTTATTTAAATATCTTCTTTACTTTATTGTAATAATTATCTTAATATGGCTGTGAAAGACCTTTTCATATAAATAGTTTACAGAACTGTAAATATGTAAAAATTTTCCATAGCCAATGAGAATGTAAAAGAGATTGTATACTTCAAAATAAGAGGGCTGTTAAAGTTCATTATTTTCCTTGCAGGTTTATATTTTAAATGTTGCAAATTTTTAAAAAATTTAGTTTGATATTTACTCATACTCCATAAAAATTTCTCATATCTGATATATATATATTCATTTATAATTTAAATGCTTACGATTTCCAGATAAACATTTTGGATCAAAATAACAAGACTCCTTTACATTAGGCTCTTATTATGGAAATGCTGGCCTTGCAGAAGCGCTATTAAAAATGGGTGCTGTCGCTGATACTCCTAAATGTAGAACTACAACTTTGCTTGTAGTATGTGTATATGATAGTGTCGAATGTGCAGATATGCTACTTAATTATGAAGCAAATGCAAGTAATATATAGAAATTTTCTAAAATTTTATGAAGAAATATATTTTCTTGAAAATATGGATTCTTCCTTCTTATTCTTTGTAATTTTTCTGGAAGATAGAAAAATTTCATTCTTTCTTTTTTTTTTTTTTTTTTTTCCTTTTATTGTTAATGTTTTCATTTTAAAATTCTGTACAGGCAATATTTATATTTCTATATTAAATCTAAACTGTTATAAACAATTTTGGCTTTCATATTGATACAGTACTTAATGGTAAACCTCATCCTTTTTCTTTTTTAAATAGTTGGTTTACTTGATAATATTATATAATGAAACTACAATTGTGGATGTGCACTTCTGCTGATATGAATTATTCATTAATATTGGGTGACAATTTTGATTCGATAATAGTGATATGTGAGTTTGCCAAATTGTCCACTGCTGTAGTTAAGCAATTGAAAAAGACACATTTTGTCAAAATATTGCTGCATATAGTCTCATTTTCTCCTCTGAAAATGATACAAACATTGAAATCATTTTAGAAAAATTACAGCAAAGTATGATTTTTTTATTTTTATTTCTGTAGAAAATTTTTCTTCTAATAACAAATTATGTTATGTTTCACTGTCATTATACACAGTTCAGTCACATTAATGTGGCCACCCTACTTTCGACGTCAACGTGAAATAGCCAATCACAAAAGTCAGGTGACAGCACATTGCAGTGGAGTAAATATAAAGAATTCCACTTAATACCACTCAAATACCACACTATTTAAGCCAGAATATACAAGAGTGTATATTCTTGCTTTTGACAGGTGGTCACATTAATGTGGCTGGACTGCATATGTTCTACAAAATAATTCATTTATCAAGCATATGATATTTTTATTGCATATTGATGATGGAAATATGCAAAATATTTTGCCATCCTTAATTTCAGTTTTTGTTTTAGATATGGTGTAATGTTTCCTGTCTAATATGTCCTATGTTCTCAAAAAAAAAAGTTGTTTTCATGTATCTTTAAACAAGCATTTTGTCTTTTAAAGAAGATAAATTTTCTGTCAAAGTGAATAAAAATTTCAGATTATTTTTAATCAAAAATTAATAGTTAAAAGAATAATAACTTAGCTGAAAAGGTAACTTCCGAAAGTGCTTTCTGATGTATTCAAGTCATAAATATCGATTAAAAAATTTAACTGTGCATTAATAAAATTGAAAGATCAGTGGGGTAACAAAATGTCGTTGAGTTGCTGATTGATATTATGCATATCTTTTATAAAGGAATAAATTCAAGAAAACTTTTAATACCTAATAGCAAAAAAGTTGTTGGTACTGAATTGATATTGAAAGTTATTTTAATTGCATTTTGTTTTCTTTTGGATTTTGAAATGTATAATGAAAAGTTATGTTTTAGTTATTTAATTTGAATAAGTATTAAGAATTTATTTAAATATATACTTATTTGTTTTTGCTTTGTCAATTATTTTGATTGTCAGAGAAAATTTGAGCATAATTTGACATAATAGTCAATTTTTCATTTAAAACCATTTTACAGAATTTTAAATATAAATGATTGAGATTTGACTCTTGTATTAAAATAAATATATTTTTATATTAAATATAGCATGTAAAAATTTCGTAAAAGAGCATTTTCATATCAACAAAAATTGTTTTTGGACTTATTTATATTATATTATTATCCACAGGTCATCTCGAAACGAAATGGGAAGGATATTACTTTTTAAATTTTTTTCCTTGTATGGTTATACTTTTTTAATGCAGCGAATTTTTAAAATTTTATTTGATACTTACTTATATTTTATATTCTTTATAATTTATAACATTATTCCTAAATATATACTTATTTTATAAATTAATATGTCTTTTAAATGTTTGATTACGATATGTATGTTCTTAATTTTCAGATAAATAATGTGGATTGGCATAATGAAATTCCTTTTTACTATGCTTGTTGGAAACAAAGCATTATGTGTGTAGAATTGCTTTTAAAAATGGGTGCCAAGATTCATATTTCTCAAAGTGGTAGAGAACCATTACATGTAAGTACTATGTACAGATTTACTATAATTTTATGTTGAAAATGTTACTGTGAAAATTTAAATTCCTGCAGAAGATTCCTTTGTGTTTTTATGAAAGGTAACAAAATTTTTAACATATAAAAACAGTATTTCTGTGGGAAATTTAAAATAAATACAACTTCTTTTTGTTTATAATTTTTTAATTTTGCATAATTAATAAATTTCTATTGATCTTAAGAAAAATTGGAAATGCATCTTTATTTGTTCTCAGAAATTTATCTCCATTTGTTTTATCTTCCTTTTTGTTCATTTTTAATAGAACAACATTTTATTCTTATTCAATATATTGTTTACTGTTGCATTTTAACTTACCTGTTACCTTGTTTGAATATAAACATCCTGAAAAAAATTGGTGTTGTATTACTGTAATTATGGATGTGAATTAAGGGATACTAAGTGAACTTTTTGGTTAGAAGATAATAGTGTGCTTGCAGTATAATTCTCCTCCCCTTTTATTGCTTCTGAGCAAAAATAATAATAATAAATAAATTAAAAATTAATTAATTATAGCTAAATGTTAGACTTATTACTGATAATCTCATTTGACATTTTAATTCTCTAAAAATATGTTTATATATAGAAAAATTAATTAATTTATTAATTAATGGTTATTTTTTATGTAGTACATTTTCTCTTATATAAACTACTTAAAATTATTTTACTAACTATATATGTGATTAAAAGGAGGAACATATACTGATTGGGAATAATATGCATTTTTTTATAATGAAGTAACATTCATTTTTATTCAATATATTGTTGCTGATATATTTTTCCTTTGTTATCAAAAACTGTTAATCTGGAGGACTTTGTTAACAAGGATAAAATTTAATGCATAAGCTTTCTTATTCATGTGTGTAAGCTTTTTAATTTCCATACCATTTTTATTGCTTATATTTTCTTTTTAAAATTCTATAATGCATTATTTACATATTTATCCTATGTTAAATTTGATCTGCAATAAATAATTTCAACTTTCATATTGGAAAATTAAGTTAGATTCTTAAATTAGTTATAATGTTATCAAGTACTACTACATTGGATGTGAACATCTGCTAATGGGAATGATATGATGTTTGTGTGACTTTTTAATTAAAAAGTAGTGGTGTGTATTTACAGCACAGCCTCCTTTTTATTTTCTATTACTGTCAAGCATAATATAAAATTACTGAAATGCAAAAAATTGTGTAACTGCTGTTGAATAATCTTTTCCAATATTCGTTTCTCTGAAAATTAGGTTTAGATGTAGGAAAATAAATTGCTTTATTAATTATGTTTTTGTTTAAGTAGATTATTTTATCTTGTAAAATAATACTAAGGTTTGGTATTATAAGCTATATTGTGATTATACATGCTTGAAAAAAAAATTTTTTTTTTTATATTTTTGTATTTATACACCTGTATATTTTGTATTATATTTTCTGTATTCTATGTACTTGTCCTCCAATTTACACTGTATTTTTTTTACACTTTTATACAATTTTAAAAATATTGGGTTTAGAAAAAAAAAAAAATGCAATAATTTTTTTTTTTTTATTGTTCCATTCTATTCTGAATTCCGTCTATTGCAATCTAACAATGCAGATTCTCCATTTAGCAGGGGCAATCAAACTTTATATTCATATAATTTTGTTAATTAAATTTTAACCACAGAAAGGTGTGAATCATTATGTTATTCTATTCACAATTTTTTAAAATTCATGTTTGCTGGTTAATGAAACAGAATTATAGTTTTTGTAGCATTTTTATAATTTTATTAAAATTTTAGGCCTCTTGCCTTACCAACAGAAATTAAAAAAAAACAAATGAAATGACAACTTGTATCTTTAGAAGGTAACATTGAAAGCTTAGATTGTCAGCATAATGTAGAAAGACTAAGAGATGTTAAATTTTATTCCATCAATGAAGAAATGATTATTAGATGTAGGGTAGCAGCTGGATTTTCTATGATTATGAATACAGATTCACATGTAAAAGATATTACGATGGAAAAACATGAATGATATGGCTGACTCCCTGACATTATAATCTCTATTAGATCATGGCCAGATTCCAAAACAAGAGGTTTTCTTTTTAATGGGTAGGGTTGTCATCCCTATGACCAACACTCTATAGTCATATTAGACTGGAACCTACTGCTTAAAGTGGATTTCAAACTACTACAAACATCCATGGCACTTCCAGGATTTCAACTGGAAACCTGTGATACCGATCGCCAGAGTGCTGATCACTCGGCCAACAGGCCCTAATGATATGGCTAGAAGACACCAATTAATACTAATATACAATTACATATAAGGTTTCAAGACATATGAAAAAATTAAGAATCAGTTACCATCTTTTTCTGCAAGTCATGGTAGGTTTAAATTATTTAAACTAAGACTTTCTTTAATTTAAGTTTGGTGAAAAGCATCTGTTGCTTCAGATACGGCACACTGATATTCTTTACAATTTGCTGAAGTTTTTGCTGTATAATCTTGCACTCCTCGCACATTATTTGTATTTGATATTACATTATTCAAAACAGACGTCCTTTTCTGTGCTTCTAAAATCTTGATGTGACAAAATTGGAATACAGAGATTTTTCATATACAGTCAGTTAACAAAAGCTGAAATGGCTTTTAAGAATTATTTAAAATTTTATGAACATTTTTATTAAAGAAAAAGTACATTGGGGAATATTTACAAAATACAATATTCTGTCTATTTCGTTTAATTCCTGTTACTTTGCATTGATCATTCGAGAGGGAAAAATTATTTCTTGAAAAGATGAAATCTGAATTAATATATCCTCAAACGGTTATATATTTCTAATGTCTTCCATTTTAAAATTCTTTGTTAAAATCCTTATTTATATTTATTGACATGAGATTTTTAACCTTAAATTTACTTGAAGTTATTAGCATTAAATGATTTACGTATGATGATTTATGTTTAAAATTTTCAAGTAAATTCTATTGACAATGAAATGACACCCTTGTGTATTGTTTGTGAATGTGCTTCTACTCCTGGTGTTGAATTACTTTTAAAAATGAATGCTGATGTGAACACTTCAACGAGTCGAGCAACAGCTTTGCATGCCGCATGTTTAAAAGGCCAATATTCCTTTTTAATATACACTCAAGACCCAAAACATTATGACCACCTCTGAATTTTGCAATGAACTTGCCTGGATGACGTGGAAGGCACGTGTTCAGGTGGAAGTGGTATTTAACTGGTATTAAGTGGTGGTATTAATCCATTCCAAGGCGGATTGAAGCTGTGTTGCCTAACTTTATTGACATGTGGTCATATTCTTGAGTGTATTTATAAATACACTCAAGAGCATGTATACATGTATGTATTATATTGTACTTCTGAAATTTTTAATACTAATGGCATTTAGTATTTCAAAAACTTATTTTTCATGATGAACAGTTTTAATAACTGTAAAATAAGAATTAGGATGACAAATTGTTTTTTTATTCCTTCATATTAAATATAAAAAACCAATGATTTGAATATAAAAAAATTTTATTTAAATTCCTCCTCGATGCCATACGAAATATTCACAGCAAATTCATACTTTTTCAGATAGTCGTTTGAGTCTTATTTTTTATACTTTCTAAGCAAGTAAACAAATTTTCCTATGCACAGACAAAAGCAACATATATTTTGGATGTTGCACTTGCAGTGATGTCACCTGCAGGATTTTGTAATATTGTTATTAAATAATGTAGTTACTATTTAAAAATTTCTTCTGGAATACACTTATGATAGCTAGACTTCTTGATGCACAAAATTTTTCTCGACTAGCAGATAATCTATTCCTCAAATGTGGACTTTGGAAACTCCCATTTAAACTAATGAATGATATTTAGCATATCAAAAATAGCCTATGCCTTTTCATGAGGAGGTTGCTTTTTTGTGTCTTTAACTACTTACTCTTTTTTCTTGCATTTATGCGATTGATATTGAGTTGCACTTTCAAGGAATGAAATGTTAACAATATTTTACCTTTGAACCCTTTTGATTAGGACACTAAAGAACTTTATACTAAAGTATCTTCATATTAATAGCAAGATGCATTAATTTAGACTGACAATTTATAATTGTTTAGAAATTAATTTAACATCATTGCTGCTTGCATTTTCCTATATTTACTCTATTGCACTAATCAAATTTAATTTATTAAAATTATATATTTTTGTGAAAAGCTGATTTAAATTCTGATTAACTGATATAATATTGACCAAAAAAATTAAAAATGATACGATTAGAAAATTACAAAATCTTACAATTTCTATTAGGACAAATTATTTGCTTTGATGTATTAAACTTAATAACAATTGAGAATGCTGAAAGACTGTTACAGGTGCTACTGTTAGTAACTGTTTTAAAAAAAAATTTTCAAGGTTTATTTCAAATTTTTTTTCTTTAGATTAAGTGATAAAATTTTTTTAATTATGTATTAATCATGAAATTTTGCATGTATTTTTGGTTGTTAAATTATACAGTTACACTTAGGTGTTGTAATCCATTTATATGCATTTACAATATCAGATGTCTAATAAATTATCATTACTTTCGAAATTGGCTATACATAGTCAATTTTAAGTTAAATGAAATATAATAACCACTTGTATGGTCCAAAATATAATAATATTAATATGAATATATAGATAATTAATTTTTTTTTTCATTGATTTATAGGAAGTACAGAATGCACGTCACTGCTCATTAAAGCTGGTGCAGATCTTACTACAAAAGATTTTGAGGTGGCTGCACCACTTCATGCAGCCTCGTTTGGAAATAACTCAGTTTGTTTGAACGTGCTTATATACAAACAGGTATATATATATATATATATATATTATTGATTTTAAATTTATTTATGCAGTCAAACATTTAAATTAATTAACGTGACACAATATTTCAAACCATGTTGTAGATTGAATTGGTTAAATTGCAACTAAACTTCATTTCTATTAAATTGATAGAATCAGTATTTTCATATTGTTGCATGGCAAACAATAAAATTTTAATTACGACAATGTTGGTTTTCAACCTTTTATAGGCATTATTAAATTTGCAGCCTGTAGTATGTAGAAGATTATGTAATATTGATGCAATTACAAAAATATTTCTTCCTTTGAAGATTATTAAAATGGGCAGATATTTATTATTTAGTTTAATTATGACATTTTTAGACGATTAAATTTATAAATAGATGCATACTCAGAAGATTATACAAAAACTTAAGCGGATAACAAGTATTACAATTCAATGTTAGACACAATCAGTGAAAGAAAACTGACTTGACTGTTTGTTGTGTGCAAATTCAGGTTTCTTTTTGATTCAAAAGTATTTTTATGCTGCTTTGATAAAGTCTTATTCAAGTAGAGCTATTAATTTCAAGATGAAAGCAAAATAAGGACCAGTTGAACAGGAGCATATGTATTTGATTGGCTAGCGCTCATTATCTTGATTAAACAGTGTGAATCAAGCTCCTTTTCATCTTTCAGTGACGCTGAATGAGTTTGTGAAAAATTTTATGCTTTTGAGTATTGGCTTTTCTTAACTATTTGACTTGGTTAATATTTTAAATCTGTAACATAAGTCTGATAAAAATTTTGTTCAATACATTACTTGTTTTGATCAATTTTCATAGATGAATACATAAATTTTTTAATGAGTTTCTTACTTTATTGCCAAATTTTGTCAGTAAAAAAGGTAAAAATATATAACTCTTTTTTAAATAATCATATATGAATAACTGCACTTACATTTTCTGGCCTTCTGATATGCATGTTATCTTCTTATATTTCCTCACAATCAAAGAATAAATGTGATCAAAATGATTAAAAAAAAAAAAAAAAAAAAAAAAAAACTTTTTGTGTAAGAAAATAATGTGATATATGCAGCATGTTTCTTTGTAACATTTTTATTGTAGGATATCTGCCAGTGAATTCATGCCACTTTTTTTTTTTTTTTTTTTTTTAAGCAAATTATCTCAAAAATACTCACTCACTTACTTTAAATAGAGAAATAATAAAAATAATTAATTTTTTTTTTAAATAGGGTTTTAGCAAATGCTGGCTACTAAAGATAAGAAAACTGTTCTTCATATTGCAGCCATAAATATTCAATTAGAAATTTCAAAATTATTGATTAAGTATGGTGCAAATGTATATTCAAAAGACAATCAAAATAAAGTGCCTGTTGATCTACTTCCTGAAAACGAAGATCTCTCTCTGATTTGTCACTTCAGTCTGCAGGTAATGATTTATTCTTTTTTGTATCTGTAAAACTTTGCTTACATTATTTTTGCACTATAATAGCTATATTAGTTCGATTAAAAATTATGTATTTTATTTCATCATTAATTAAATTTTAATCTTTACATTTATTGCTGATTTTTTAAACTTTTATTTTATTCATATGCATTATTTATGTCTAGCCCTTTTTATTAACTTATTTATCTACTACAGAATTGATTCTACAAATTCAATAATTTATATTTTACAATAGTTTTAAAAGCATTAAAAAAAAAAAGTTATATTTTCATTATGACATTTGAAACAAATTCCAAAAGTTTAAAGTGGTTATTTTATTTGTAGAAGGGAATCGTAGCTTTAAAAGAGATATTTTTTTAATTTTAAGTATATATAAAATTTTTAATATCAAATTCTGCTGGTTTTTTTTATAATGTTTTTTATATAAAATGTTTCTTTTTTCAGCTCAACCAGTTTTGTTGAAGGATTTGTGTCATAGGGACGATATGTGCAACACTTGGCCAATCTAAGTTGAATTATCTACGTAATTTTAACATTCCTGCAAGCTGATGTATTTAATGCATAG